>PVKM010000068.1:0-87500 GCA_004027735.1 Carollia perspicillata | reverse complement strand
CTAATTACACACCGGAAATGATCATGTGAAATACCTAAGCTACCTAACATCTCTCTTAAAATACGTGAACACACAACAATGTACTTGGAGTGACACAATATGCTGTCTACAAACAGGCAGGTATATGTAGGATTAACTGCAGTAGACATTGGAAAAAATTTGATGCTTTTAAAGTCTACAAGAAAAAAATTACATTTCATTTGCATTTCTGACTAAAATATGTTTGCTAAAAAAATACGTTAAATGTTATTTGCTTCTTTTCAAGCAAACTGGTGGCATTGAGCCTGTTATCTTTGGCAAACTTGTCTAAACTTTTCTATCTACTGGTAATATTTTATAGATCACTAGAGGGCACTGTGGTATTTAAGCCACTCTGACCTCTGTGAGTACTGGGAAAGGTCTTGAACTCGGGAACAATGTCAGAAAGGTGACAGACTTTCTAAAGGGAAAAAAAAGTTTTTGGTAACACCCTATTTTTATTTTTCTAAAACAATTCAAAAATGCATAATACGGGGAAAAGTCAAAGTCATAAAAATAGTAAACTCATTTTGTAATGCTCAGAGTTGTCACTTGGGATGCAGACAAATTTCATTCCAGTGTTCAGATGTAAATTGAGGCAGGAATGCAATTTGCATACTCCCACATTGTAGCTGGCTAGTCCCTCTGCCTGTGCTCCAGTCTGCTGTACTAACCAGAGGTAATTTCAATGCAGAACATTCAGGCGTGCAAACTGAGAGCCGCAAATGGCTTTGAAACAATTTATGATATCCGGCCTCTTTCGACATGTATTAGCATATACCTGGTTTCTTTAACATTCACTTTGTTTTTCCAAAACCACAAACAGAGTTGCTGGAATTTCATGTGGAAGTGCTTAAGGGGCTGAAAGTTAACACCTTTGTGATCCTCACAGCCTCACGGTGGCTGTTAAACAAAAGCCTCTTTGTCAAGTCTTTCTTGCAATGTTTTCTTAACATGTTCCAAGTAGTTTTAGGCAGGGAACTAAAGTAAACAAGATGTTACCATGATAAAAACACTTGTGAAAACATTACAGAGAGCACTTAGTAGTTTCTTTCACATAAAACTCTTTACAATTTTGAGGAGTAAAATTCATAGGAAAAATTTTTTAAAGCACATTACCAATGAAATGTCCTCTACTGTCTATGGCCCTCAACCTTCTTGAAAGGGTCGAAGTTCCATCTCTGGGCATTTTTTTTCAACGTTTCTCTCCAAATCATCTATTAGAGTGCGCATGACATTTATTTTGGCTTCAATAAATATACATCTGACCAATATGCAAATTATTTTTTATTTTGCTTCGGATGGTGCTTTTTTCCAAGAGAAATAACCAAAAAATAGAAACAAACAAACAAACAAAACCACCACCCAAAATTTCTTTCAAATGGATACTAAATGAGGATACAAATTACACTTTTATTGGATGTGACCATCTAAAAGAAAATCTAAGGGGAAAGGGAGTATGTTCTGCAAGCATATTAAGAGTACCTGGTATTTGTGAAACTATCGGGCCTGTGTCTGATTTTACATTCTAAGTTGGAAACAGGAAAATGTGGTCATGATTTAACCTTCAAATTCACTCTCTACCTTTCCAAATATGAGTCCCTTTTAAAAAAGAAAAAGAATTATAAATCCGTGTTTTTACTAGTACAGATTGTGTGTTCAACCTGGTTTTAAAGATAAAAATGGATCTGAGTGGGAGAGAACGGGGCACACTAGGAGCTTCACCCATCTGCCCATCTGGATGGCACTGGGCTTGTTTTTGTTGTTCTGCTATATCTAAGGATTCCAAGCAATGCAGGGCTGGAGGATTTCATTAAAGTTAGCAGGAGCACCTGCTGGTATCAGTTAGCTCTAACAAATACAACGGTCACATGATAACTCATGGTTGATAGATTTAAAAAAATCAACACTAAAACTGCAACTTGTTTTGAGAAGAAACAGGGAAATAAATGCCTACAATGGACTGGGTATGTGCTGATTCTGATAAAGCTGTCAGGGAAAGACAACAGCATGCTGATCTGTATAGTATTTATCTTTGAAATCAAGGCCCTGTGGCATACCTCACGTTGGGATAATACTGCAGAATGGTCCCACAAAAGTGTCACATCTCTGGTTTTGATTTACCAACAGTAATGATATTTCCTTCTCAGGAGGGCCCCAAAATATGCCTCATCTTTAGACCTGTGAGTCCCCCGCCCCCTCCTTTAGTTAATTCCTCTCTCTGTTAACAGTGACATTTTATTGTCAGATGGAGTTTTTTACCCTGAATAACTGATCCTGGCCTCTCTAAAAGTTACATCATAGTAGCCTGAGCAACTGAAGATCAGAAAAAAAGTAGTTACCACTTTCCCCTCTTATACTCTAAATACCAGGAGGAACCCTGGTCCATGGAAGTGTAAAAACTGTGGCTGGTAAAGGAAGCAAAAGGTAAGACATGCGTGGATATTCCCCCAAATAGGAATAAACTTAAGGACTATGTGAATTCAAACAAAAATAACACAGCACATCGATGGCCAAGGAACTACAAAAAGAGTTCTCAGGTAAAAATGTGATGACACCAAAAAATTTACCCTAGGTCAGAGATCAGCAATCTGGTCTGAAGGACACAGCCACTTCTGACATGTGGTCCTATGGATGCTTGTGTACTACAATGGGGCAAGGGTGAGCAGTTGTGACAGAGACTAATGTATTTAGTGCCTGATCCTTTACAAAAAAGTTTGCTATCCTCTGCCCTAAAACCACATTCAACTATGAGAATTTTTAGCAGAAATTTATGCATAAAAAATTATTAAGAAGAGTCTTTTCTAAGACATCGATGCTGTGCATAGTCCCTAGGTACAAGGTCAGAAATGCTTTGATAGCTTAAATGATCCCTCTGTTTAAAATATATTTAATTAGATAAATAAGAAGAAAAGTATTAATATTTTTAAAGAGTATCTCATATGGGCTAGGCACTTTACATGATGTACCTTTAAATTTTAACAGCTCTAAGAGGTTGGTTACTATTATTACCCAAATTACACGAGCTGATACTGAAGCTCGGAGATGCTATGTCACCAGCGCAGAAAACATACTCACACTAATAGTAAGTGGCTTCACTACCCAAACTGATTTTTTTCAAAGTTTTTTTTTAGACTGAGTACCTTGAATAGAAACTATATAGTTAATAAAATGCACTGCTTCTAAGCAGATGGTATTGTGTAGTCGTTAAGAA
Source organism: Carollia perspicillata (assembly GCA_004027735.1). NCBI lineage: Eukaryota > Metazoa > Chordata > Mammalia > Chiroptera > Phyllostomidae > Carollia > Carollia perspicillata. The sequence goes on along the minus strand of PVKM010000068.1, from coordinate 84,268 downwards.
CAAAGGCTATAAAGCCAGAATGCCTGAGTCTGGACCATGACACCCCTTACGAGCTGTATGACTTACAGTCTCTGTGACTTAGTCTCCTTACCTGTGGGCTGAGAGTACTTCTTTCATAGTATCACTACGAAGTGCTTGTAAGGATTAAATAACTTACATATGTAAAGCACTTGGAATTGTGCCTGTTCTACACTTCAGGGTTATTTAATTATGAACTCTGACTAGGGAAGTTTAAAATTAGGGGATTAGAATACAGGTGAAGAAAATACATGGAACAACACCTAAATCAAGGACAAAGCAAGGCTACTTCTTGTAAGAGTGCCATGGAGAACACAAGCACCACTGGTATCAATTTGCTTAAAACCGTAAGAAAATACCTCCAAAGAGATAGATAACAGAAGAGACGAAGGTGCCCAGAAACAAAGTGCTTTCACAGTCTATGAATCTGGCAATTTGAGAATAAATGCTTAAAACATTTCTTCCTAATAACAATGGCTCCATGATGGCATCATTCAGAGAAGCCACATGCTTTTGTCTGATCCATAAGAATTTGGGTAGCTTTTTCTTTTTTATCTCCACATGAGGACATTTTTAAATTGCTTTTAGAGAGAAACATCAATTGGTTGCCTCCCATATGTGCCCAGACCAGGTCAAATCTTCGACCTAAGTATGTGCCCTGACTGGGAATCAAACCCACGACCTTTAGGTTACAGGATGATGCAGCAACCAGCTGAACCTCACAGGCCAGGGCAAAAGTTGGGTGGCTTTTTCAGTCCAGTTCCCTGGAAGGAAAAGTTGGCTTCATTAAAGCCACTGTGCTTCCCGTTTGGACTACATAGAGACATAGGAGATATGAATCTGTTGGAAGACTAATTTTCCACTACATTAGGCAAGATACCAAAAAACCTGAAGACGACTCTGAATTTCCAAGAGCAAAACTCAAGCTGTAGAAGAAACTCAAAATCCTATGGCCAATCAACATGTAACTCAGGAAAACAGAACTAACTCTGAGTTCTAGAGAGTCTTTTTCTTACCTAGCATTTACTCTCCTTGTGCTGGTTTACAATACTCATATTTCGGTTTTGGGAACTAAATCTCTGGTCCCTACCCCCACATAGTCCACATGAGTGAACATCTCCACGTGCCCTGCAGGTGGGCACGTGAGACAATTCTGGCTTCATCACCATGTGACTGGCTCAGAGCAGAACACATGATTCACTCTGAGCAATGACAGTCTGCCCAGAGATTTTTCTGGAAAAGAAAGATGCACTCTGGGACTGATGAACTTGTGATTTGCAAACGTTTTCTTCAGTCAGTTCAACTTGGAACAAGCTGAAGAATGAAGGCAACACAACGGATCATAGAGCAAACAGACAAAGGACCAAAACTCAGAAGACCCTGTTTATGGACCTGGATGTAGCCATGCTTGAATGCTACATACCACTGGACTTCCTAGTTACAAAAGCCAACTATCATTCAGAACCGCCCCCCACGTACATACTTCTTTTTTGGCTTCACCTAATTTAAGTTCTAGCCCTATAGCTTGTAAAAAAAAAAAAAAAAGTCTTCTGACAAATATTCGTTAATAAGTAAGCATACTGGGAAGTAAGCTAAAATTGCAGGTTGATAGTGGACATTCTAATTCCACTGAGCAAACATGAACTGAAAACATGCCATGTAATGTGTGAAACCATAGTATTTGGTAAGTGGTTTCCTATACAAAAAAAGCCAGATTTCTAATATCCTTAGAAAATGGCTTTTTTAAAAACAGGAATCAAGTCTAGGTCTCATTTCTAGTAGCATTTAGATTCTTTTCTTCCGTACTAGATGTGGTTTGAAATTGTGCTGTCTCCTTGTGGAGGTGCCCCTTCACATATACACATACATACACACATATATATATATGTGTGTAGCACCTAATTGTCAGCTCACATTATAAATGACCTATGATTTGTGGATTTGGGTGGAAACACCATTGGCTGTTAATAAATTGTTTTAAATGGGTCAACCTGGAAAACTGCCCTTTTCCCCGTGACTCTGAAATTGATACATGTCACTAAAAATATTGACAGCAATTTTACAGTTCTAAAGACTTTATAAAAATATACCATATTCAGAGATGTTTACCAGCCATTCTATAGATGAGTAAAAATAGTACCAAGAGAGAATTTAAAAGTGGTTTCTGCAGAGATCTTTTTGTCTTATTACCTAAATAGGAATTGGCAAATGATAAGGAAATAACAACAGAGAGATTCTATAATGAGTGACTTATAACAGATCAAAGCACTAACTTGAATCAAAATAATGGTAAAGGGCTATTGTTAATTTAAAATAAAATGTCACTGACCTAAATTGTTGATATTTAGAAAATAACTTTAGGCATCTCTTTTAAAAAATTGTAAGTACTTACATTTTTAATGCTCATAAAGTAAAATATTAAAGATGGGAAGCTATGAAATAGATTCACAGATTTCCATTCATTAATCAAAAAATGATATTCACCAAAAACTGCCTTGCAGGTAACACTAGCTGTATCTCTAAGAGTGGCTTTATTATAATATTGTATCCGCGGCCATAAAGATAGATGTAGGGATTGTCCTAAGAACATAAAAACCACACAAAGCCAGACACCTCAACACAAATTGGCCTATTTCTGTTTCCTGCAGCCTGAATGAAAGAGAAAAGCTAGAGGAAAAGAACCTCCAGCACTCCATTTGTAAACTGTTATGCACCAATATGCACAGGCTTACATTTGTGCATATATTTGGTTGTTGCATGATATATCAGTATATTCAGTCTACATGTCAATGACAGTGATATTATCAATATATTTATGAGACGTCAACAATGCAGGGCAGGTAAGGGAAATATTAAGATGTAGTACAGAAGTATTTCACTTCAGCTAGACTAGACATACCACTGCAAGTGTTTCAGACTCGAATGAGATAACCCAAATTTTAGTCACACTTTAATTACAGGAATTAAAGTTACTCCATTCTCCCCATAAGGACAAGAATCTGAATAAAAGTCAACAGCAATATTAGAAAGATAAGAATCAAGCTGTCAGCATTTCCTCAGCATCCATTTCTTATATTTACAGCTATTTGTATGAAAACAAAGAGGAGGCCAGTAACTGACATCAATTTTATAAAAGTAGAGTTAGGATGATTTGTTATGTAGGGACATGAATAAAAGTGAAAACTAATTTACTGCAATTTTAATATTGGGAGACTCTTTCTTTAATCACTGTCATTCTGGAGGGGGAAAGGGGGTAAACAGAGGCTATTACTAAATGTATCAAACTGTCCTTAAGAGTAGCCCTTTCCCTCTTGAAAGTGCAGCCCTCCCTGGAAGTTGTCACAATTCTCAAGACAGCAGTGCCAGACCTCGTGATAGAGAGTCACCCTCAAAGCAGTGGCATGGAACCCTCCAGCAAAAAGGCATTTTATGAGGAAAAGCATGAACATTGAGAAGTGCTAGCTATGTAAAAAGAAGAAAGCAATATAAAATGATTCTTACTTTAGAAATGATTGGAAATCTTCGCACACTGCTTCACAGCCTGGCCACTTGCATACACCATGTCCATAGAGAGGGTGGCTATGGGGGTGCTCCTCATGGGGCAAACTGAAAGAAAACACACACAGGATAAGAGAAGGAATTTGATGTTAAGGACCATCCCACCACACACAAAATGCAGAGGAACCCACAATGCCCGAAAGTGAACAGGAACGAATCTGGGGTTTCCCTTTCCCATGGATCTCACTAATTAGTTCTGTATTGTTATTTAAAAGCAAGAGTTAAATTCCCAAATATGACTGGTCAATGTTAGAAGTGTACCACCATGTATTAAAAGCATTTGATAGGCTTTTTGTTAGATGCAGAGCTCTCACCTCAGACTGCTAAGGATTCAAGAACACAGAACTTACCTTTTAATGTAAATAATGCAATGATAAAATCTGCACTTGTTTTTGAGATTCTCTTACTGTTTCCCACCCAGAATATTATACATTTTTCTCTTCCCTTCCACCATGTGGTACTTGGGGAAGTGTATCTGTGCACTCCCCAATGAACCATATTCTCAAGTATTTTCTCTGTTAGGTTACTGTGTTCAGACTTCTTTCGGACAAATTATTTTTACAGTTGTTTCCATAACCTTAGATTCTATCAAATAAAAGTATAAAACTAACACTGAAAGTTCTGTTTAGTACACAAGCACATTCTCTTCAAGGAATGGGCTATTTTGCAATGGTCTCTCCCTGACTTTGAACTCCAAGCACAGTGAATTATGACCACACACACTCACACACAGTCATGTGTGCACACACAAGTCTTGTATTTTATGTTACTACCAGAATGTGTGTTCATATATTTTACTGATTCACATTCAAAGAGCAGACATACACAAATGCCACCTGTCCCTAACTTATAATTAATCCACAGTGAGCATTAAGAGTAAACACACACATACAAAAAAGACACCTTATCAAAGATGAATGGGTCTCTCTATAGCTTTTAAATGGCTTTACTGAAAATCTAGTATAATCTGAGTATAATGACAAGCTATTTTGCCTTAAAATATAAAATAAATTTGGGAACAACAACAAAAATAAACCTATCTAAAACTAACTTATAAAAGTACTAAAGGATGCCCCTCATGAGAGGAAAGAATAACACAACTAAGATAGATATAGTGAGATTTATAAAGCTCAATGATTAAAGGATATTCTCAAAGTAGTTAAAAGGGTGAAATTCCATCACAATGAAGGAAAGAATTACCACTATCCATGTTCATCTTCAGATTTTTTAAATGAGTAAAACAGATATGACCATATAAGATGATGGATATTAATTAAACATTATGGTCATAATTTTATGATGAATGTAAGTAAATTATTATGCTGTCTAACTTACAATGCTACATGTCAACTGTATTTCAATACAACTAAATTTTAAAAAATTACTGAGAATATCTGAAATTAAAGAATCCTTTAAATACTAGAAATCTCACTTGACAGAGGAAATCATTAAAAAAAACAATCTTACTACCAACAGCTTACCAAAAAAAGGAAAAACTTAAGCATAATAACTATTTTCTTTATCAATTTTATTAAGATTATTAAAGTATTTTCATGTTAATAGTTAATGTTTATTGTAGAAAACTTAGAAATGTTGAAAATTTAAAAAACTGCACTCAAACACAAACATACACATTATCAACAAATTAAAGCATAAAGATTTATAACACTCTTTTGTAGTCAACATAATTTTCTAAATAATATCTCATGTTATCAACCAATCTTCAAGGATCTTACTTACTGATCTGTAATACTCTATCACACACCACATTAAATCTAGTTAATATCAAAATTATCTAACCATTCCTCTACTTTGGACATTGAGATTCCTTTCATGTTTTTTAAATTTATGAATAATGTTAGAAATAAAATTTACCAGGCAAAACACCTCAGTAAACAACTGATACATTCAGACAAATGTGATTACCCGGTTAATGAACACTGAGTTTTAAAATTTACTATGACTATTTTATCAAGCTGCCTGTAAGAAACGCTACATGCCAAGTACATTTCCAGTCATTATACATATTTTTGCATGATTCTTCAAGTTGGAAACCTGACTTCTGGTCAAGATGGAGGTATAGGTAGACATGCTTCTTCTCCTTGCAAAACCCTAGGGAGGATCACAGCTAACTTCCAAACAAAAAACATCCAGAACTGCCGAAAAATCAAACTGTATGGAAGTCTGAGAATCATGGATTTAAAGAAGCCATATTCATCCAGATGGGTAGGAGGGGCAGAGACAGGGGGCTGCAGCAGAGAGGACACACAGTGTGAGGGCAGTGAGGTGGCGGCGGCTGGCAGAATGGGCAGTCCCATAGTCACATGTGGTGGATAAAAATCAGGAGGGACACTGGGGGAGTGAGGCATCCCAGCCGCAGGGCAGACGTGCAGCCCAGGGTTCCAGTGCTGAGAAAACAAAGCCTCACAACTTCTGGCTGCAAAAACCAGAGGGGGTTGGGCCAGCAGAAGAAACTGCCAGTATCTCAGGAGAATCCATTTAAAGGGCCTGTAGTCCTACAACATACACAAAACCACCCACTCTGGGAACTACCACCAGGGCAACAGCTAGAGGGGCACCAGTCGCATATGGGAAGTGGGTGAAGTGACTGGAAATGGGGCAAGGGCTGAACAAGCCTCCAGCAGCCAGGCAGCGGCACTGTCCCCTCTCGGGCCTCTCCCCCGCATAAAGAACTTCAAAGCAGTGGAGTGGGGTGCCTTTACCTGGTGATTTACCAAGGCTCTGTCCCACACAATGTAACAGGTGTGCCAAGACAGAGAGTCAAAATGCTCTACCTAATAATACACAGAAACAAACACAGGGAGTCTTCCAAATTTAGGAGACAAAGAAATATGGCTCAAATGAAAGAACAGAACAAAACCCCAGAAAAAGAACTAAATGAAACAGAGATAGCCAACCTATCAGATGCAGAGTTCAAAACACTTGTGATAAAGATGCTCAGAGAACTCATTGAGTACGACAAAAGCAGAAGAGAAGAAATGAAGGCTGTCCTAAGTGAAATTAAAAAAATCCACAGGGAACCAACAGTGAAGGGAAGGAAGGTGGGGTTCAAGTCAATGATTTGAAACATAAGGAAGAAATAAATAGTCAACTAGGAGAGAATGAAGAAACAAATTTTTAAAAAAGTGAGGAGAGAACAAGAAGACTCTGGGACATCTCCAAAAGTGCCAACATCTGAATCATAGGGATGCCAGAAGGAGAAGAGAAAGAACGAGAAATTGAAAACTTATTTGAAAGAATAATGGAAGTAAATTTCCCTAATTTAGGGAAGGAAACAGACCTACAATTCCAGGAAGCACAGAGTCTCAAATAAGTTGGACCCAGAGAGGACCACATCAAGACACATCATAGTTAAAATGGCAAAGGTTCAAGATAAAGAGAGAATCTTAAAAGCAGCAAGAAAAGCAGAACATTACCTACAAAGGAGTTCCCATAATACAATCAGCTGATTTCTCAAAAGAAACTTTGCAGGCAAGGAGGGACTGGCAAGAAGTATTCTAAGTGATGAAAAGCAAGGACTTACAATCTAGATTATTCTATCCAGCAAAGCTATCATTTAGAATAGAAGGGCAGATAAAGTGCTTCCCAGACAAGGTAAAGCTAAAGGAGTTCACCATCACCAAGTTCTTATTATATGAAATGTTAAAGGGACTTATCTAAGAAAAAGAAGAAGCTCTAAATTATGAACAGTAAAATGACAACCAACTCACAATTATCAACTAAATAAAAAAAAAAAACCACCCCCCAAAACAAACTAAGGAAACAGCTAGAATAGGAAGAGAATCATAGAAATGGAGATCACATGGAGGGTTATTAGCAGAGAGGGGGAAGGGGAACAATGGGGGAAAAGGTGCAGGGATTAAGAAGCATAATTGGTAGGTACAAAATAGACAGCAGGATGTTAAGAAAAGTATAGGAAATGGAAAAGGCAAAGAACTTGTATGCATGACCCATGGACATGAACTAAGGGGGAGGAGGTTGCTGGAGTACAGGAGAGTACTGGGCAGCAGGACGGACGCAGAGCAGGAAAAATTTGGACAACTGTAATAGCATAATCAATAAAATCTATTTTAAAAATAAAAAATAAAAATACTGGGAACTTGAAACCTCAATTAGTAACAATATAAAATTAATATCAATCAGGCATATCTCAAAGACATTGTGGATTTAGTTCCAGATGACTGCAATAAAGCAAATATTGCAATAAAGTGAGTCACACAATTATTTTGGTTTCCCAGTGCATAAAAAAGTTATGTTTACACTATTCTGTAGTCAATTAAGTAGACAATAGCATTATGTCTAAAAAAGAATGTATCTTAATTAAAAATACTTTCATGATAAAACATGCTAACTATTATCTGATACATCAAGGATTCATAATCTATTGTGGCAGAGTTGCCACAAACCATCAATTAAAAAAAAAAAAAACATAGTATCTATGAGGCACAGTAAAAGGAGGGATGCCTGCAGTTAAAATCTGCGAATAGTTATTCTACTGTGCTTTCTGGGTTAAGCTGAGAGTTTTCTGGAAATAACAGAATTAAAGGAAATAACAGGCATTCACTATAGAAATTTATGACTACAAAAAATGCACATGGCTTAATGTCATTTGTGCCACTCTCCCCCTGCCCCCTTATTTTTTGGTTAACATATTTCTGAAGGCTCCATGACCTGAATAAAATCTACTCTGCTCTAAGAATTTATTTTTAGTTCAACTTGGTAAGTAAGGACAGATGACAACTGACTGTGGACAACCTGTGACACCTTAGGTGTAGAGAAAGTCAACTCCTCACACATACACACAGTCACACAGGAGGCCTCTTGAAATTTGCGCCTCCATTAAAACCATACTTATTATAAACAGACTATGTCATTTTTTTACATTCACATAATAGGAGTAGGCTACTGACTCAAGTCCAGCAGTGTTACCCTGGCCAAGATAACACTGCTAACATTTCGTTACATTATTGCCCTGAATTTTCTTACAATGCATTGCAAGTTTACAAATATGGATACATATACTCACACTACTGTCACTTGCTTTTCACTTTTAATATATAACTGGATACTTTTAAATATACAATTGTCTAAAATAAAGTGTTTGGCTTTGGAAACAAAAGGAATACACTGGCAATGGTGTTTTTACACAGTATCTGAAAAAGCACGTAAGCCATTGAAATAACTGTTGCTTTTGGGGATGATACCGGAAGTCGCAGCAGGGGTGGTGGGAGAACTGAATTTTCACCCTACCACTTTTTGTTTCTTTTGAAGTTTGTATTTTGTGAGTTGTAGGACTTTTTTTGCTGTACAACTGTAACTTTTCATAAATATAAACACCCACACATATATGCACACTCAAGAAAAGTCAAGTGCTCTGCGGGTGTCGGTTTTCAGAGTGCTGTCTGCTGACAGCAGCTTGCTGTGACTGCATGTGTGGCTAGGGTCACCTCTGGCATCCTCGTTGTCATTCTGCATGAAGCAATGTCACACCCCACCAGCTGGACCTCTGAATGGCAGCTTTTTGGTGTCATCAAAAGAGTAGAACTAACATTTATATTCAGACTACCTTTGGGGACTTCCCAAAAGGGACAAAGAGGGAAATTTAAAAACAAGGGAAAGAATGGCTTTAACTGAAATTAATCAGGACTTTTATAGAATGATTTATAGATTTATAGAATGAAACATAGCTGAAAAATGACAATATAAGCATCTGAGGGTCAATTAAAGTCTGTGAGTCTAATCACCTAAACAAACTGTTCAAGGATAATTCTTCAGTGTGAGGAAGTATGCTGCCCAAGTCAGTGACAAATAGAGATGTACTGGGTTGGCCAAAAAGTTCCTTACTTTTTTTCCCATGAAATAAAAGACACATTTTTTATTTTCACCAACTTTTTTGATTTGAATATTCTGAGTACGTCTGCTATCTCCTGTTACTGATTTCTAGTGGGTAGAGGCCGGGGTGCTGCTATACATCCTCCAATAAGTAGGAGAGCTCCTTAGCTAAGAATTGTTTGGCCAAAATGTCAATAATAGCAAGAAACTTCGCATACCACTTTTGACATGTTCAATCAGTCACAGTTCCTTCTCTTTATACTGCACAAGTCTTTTTTTTGTGTGTTTCAGTTGTGTTTTTACCTTTCCTGAAAAAATTAAGCATAATGAGCCAAATACATTGTGTATTTTCTTCCATCTTCTATTAAAATGGCTGTACAAAAATTCACCGATTTTGTTAACTTTTTCTTTAATGCTCACTGATATGACAGCTGTCACAATACAATCTAACAAAATTGTTTTGAATGAACTTAAAGACAACTAAGCACTATTAGAGCCATCGTATAGAAAAAAACATAATGATCTTTTTGGACAACCCAATAGTTGGTTTTGAAGGTACTAAAACATATTTGCCCCCAAATTAAACTTAAAAAAATTTAGAGTTAATTGTTTACTAAAGTGTTTCGTACTATAAGCTCCCAGGCTGAAAATTCCTAGGGGCAGGGATTGTGTCTCATTCATCTCTACATACTCAGCTTCTCCCACAAAACACAGGATCAGTAAACATTAGATGGATTCATGAATGAACAGACAACAATAATTACATGATTCTCCTAATTTCTATACACTGAATTGTATATCCAATTTTTTTTAATTTTTGAAGATAAACACATTTATTGTTGTTATTGTTCTGTGGGCGATGACCAGAATGATGCCAATACATCTGAGAAAATAGCATTCTGACACTTTCTATTAATTTTATTCTGAATATATAAAATACAAATAGTATGCAATCAAGAAAAACTAGCTGATTTAAATTTCAAAAACTCCTTGTTATGTAAAAGTTAAATATATTTTTTACAAACAGTGATGGCATTTCAGAAAGAACCAATACGCCATGAAAAATAAAATTATACATAAAAATGTAATAACAACTCCTAACATTACATGATATTAAGTACAGTATATATTCAGTATGGTGCAATGTAATTTTCAATGACATTTATCTAAGAATTTTTTCTATGTATATCAAAGCATATCAGACAGAGACTTAACTTTAACACTGACTTTCGCCTTTAAGATTTTATATAATGATGATGGTTCTTTAATGGTGTCTGTTCACTGTTGCCTTCCAAGGTTAACAAATTTACCAAACTCGAAACTAGAATCATTAATTCACCTGCTAAAATGGAGAACAACTTCTCACATTCAGTCTGTAGTCTTTAGTGGTCCTTACACTATTAGTCCTCTAAGCTAATTTTCCCTGTGGCAACCAATCTTTGAAGAAGATAAAAAGAATAGACACCTCACTATATCCCAAGATATTTCCTGCTAATTCATATGCCAACTACCTTTACTCCTGAAGGCACATAGTTTCTCCTGTGCCCAGGTCTATCTTCTAAGTCTCCTCTAATTGGTTTTTTTCTTTTCTTTTCTAATTTGTTTTTTCTTTTCTCTTCCTAACTTTTATTCATCTATAACAAAAAGCTACATTTGTGCCCATAAGGATTTAAAGGTCCCCCCCACAAAACCCCAAGAAAAAATAACCCAAATTGTAAATGGTATTTTATTTCACTGGCATATTATTTGATAAATTAAGTTACAGAAGACTGCTGGTCATGCTCCAATTACTGAAAATCGTGGGCTTTTTCACTTTTAAGTTTCACTGAGGTAATTCATGCACAATGTGATTCACTCATTTACAGTGTGTAATTCAGCAGTTTGACTGTATTCACACAGTTGTGCAACCACCATCACGGTCTAACTTCAGAACATTTTTATCACACCAAAAAGAAATCCTGTACCCATTAGCAGTCCTCCCTCATTTCTTACCAACCCCTACCAACCACTAATCTCCTCTCTGTTTCTAAAGATTCTGGACATTTCACATAACTCGAATCATACAATATGTGGTCTTTTGTGTCTGGCTTCTTTTTCTTAGCATAATAGTATGTAGGTTTATTGACACCATGTAGCAAGTGTCTGTACTTCGTTTCTTTTTTATGGCTCAATACTATTCCACTATATCCATATGCAGTAATATGTTCTGTTTAACCATTCATCTCAGCTAATGAACATTTGGGCTGTTTTCATATTTTGGGTATTGTGATTAGTGCCAATATGAAAATGCATGTCAATGTACTTGTCTGAGTTTGTTTTCCAATTGTTTAGCTATATACCTGGGAGTAGAATTGTGAGTTATGTGGTAATGCAACAGTTAACATTTTAAGGAATTAAAATGTTAGACTCTTTTCCAAAACAGCTACACTACCTTATATTCTCATCAGCATTGTCTGAGGGTCCAATTTCCCCACATCTTTGCCAACACTTGCTGTTGCATGGCTATCATAGCCATCCCAGTGGATGTAGAGTGGCACTTTCTTGTACTTTTGATTTGTATTTCCTTAGTGATTAATGATGTAAATATCTTTTTGCAGACCTCTTGACCATCTGTCTATCTTCTCTGGAGAAATGTTTATTCGGTCCTTTACGCATTTTAAATATTGGGATATTTGTCTTTTTGTTGTTGAGGTGCAAGAGTTTTCTTTTTCTTTTCTTTTTTTAAAACAAGAGATTTAAAAAGATGCCCTGGCTGGATAGCTCAGTTGGTTAGAGCATTGTTCCAGTACAGCAAAGTTGCAGGTTTAATCTGTGGTCAGGACACAGACAAGAGTCAACCAATGAATGCATAAATAGGTAGAATAGCAAAAAATGATGTTTCTATCTAAAATTACTAAAAATTAACAAAAATCATATTCTGCATGCAGGTCTTTTATCAGATACATTAGTTGCAAATATTTACTTCCATTTTATGGACTGTCTTTTCCGTTTCTTGATGGTGTGCTTCAAAGCACAAAAGTTTTAAATTTTGATGAGGTTCAATTTATTGATTTTTTTCCTATGGTTCCTTAAGGTTTTGATGTCACATCTAAGAAACCACTGACTAATCCAAGGTAATAAAGATTTAATCCTATGCTTTCTTCTAACAGCTCTAGCTCTCACATTTAGGTTTATGGCCCATTTTGAGTTAATTTTTGTATACACTATGAGGAAGGGGTCCAATTTCATTCTTTTGCATTTGTCCCAGTGCTGCTTAATAAAAGTATAATTCTATCCCAACTAAATCATCTTGCCATCTTTGTCAAAAACCAACTAAACATAAATTTAAGGTGTGTAGTATTTTTGTATTTCACTTTTTCTAGACTTATTTTCCCTAATATACTGCTTGTGTTCTCACAAGAACTTATACTTACATTATAACTTTTGAAGTTACATCAAATTATAAAATAACTTTTAAAATTTGGGGGGAACAGATATACGTGTGTGTGTACATACATAACACACATATATATATTTAATAAAAATAAAACCTCAGCAACTACACTTTTTGAAGGATGAGTGCCTGGGGCCCTGTTTCCATGTCCTGCAGAGCCCTTGTGTGCTGACGCGTCTTCTGTAACTGTGCTTTGTGGCTCTCTGAGCTCTGCACATAAACGGGTGTGGCCCAGCCTTTCACTGAACACCAGCACTGTTTCTCTAAGGGTGATCAGTGCATGAAGACCTCATTTCTCATTGACAGCTGTGCCAATAAACAGAACCTTTTCTAGTCATTTAACTGCCCTGCCCTCCATTTCTGCATTTGAAAACTGAAGGGAATCCCACAAGATGGCCTACACTGCTCCTCCCAGTGGTAAAACTTCTACCAAGAATATGCAGCTGGATAGGGAGGGGGTGCAAATGACATATCCTGTTACTGACAAGATGAATAAGGAGTAGGTGCTTAATGAATACTGTTTTTAAAGAATGAATGAGGTCTCTATCTTCCAGTAGGGGTAACAGAGTCCTTATCACTGCTGCTGAGCAGTAGGCTATTTCCTTTTGAACCATTCCTCACATTCTGCAAACACACACACACACACACACACACACACACACACACACACGCACACACACACACACACACACGAGAAAGCACAACGAATCCAGCTATCAGCGGCACCTCTTCTGGATCCCCTGATCCAGTTGTGCTGCCTTTCCTCTCTTGCCCACTGTTTGGCCTTTCCTCTAGCCAGACAACAAAAGTGGAATGCTGACCCTGAGACAGGCTCCCCAGGTACTAATGATGAAGACCAGTTCATCAACATTCTACCTCTGTGCCTCCCTGGGCTTTCCAATTTTTCTGTCTCATGTCCACGTGCACATGCTTCCTTATGTCCACCCCATGACACGGTCAGTCACAGATCTTCCTCTCTCAGACCCATCATGGCCTAGAACTTGGGCCACTTGGCAAGAGTCAACTTCTTCCCAACCAAACACAAAAGTTGTCCAGATACCTCAGGTTTCCAGAAAAGTCTTCTCTTGATACACAGTGTCAGGACTGTCTAGTAATAAAAATGTGATCATCATAGTGTCAGTGAAAACCACTGCTATTTTAAAACTTTTCCTTTTATTTGCTAAATTCTTTAACAACTTACACTAAAACAGTCCCACTTTCTCTCTTCACTTTTTACTTACCACATTTCCCTGCCTTCTGCTTTGCTATCATATCCTGCTTTAGAGTTTAAGTATCTTACCAGGGATTTCTTAGGTTTGTACACGACAGTATGAATTTGATTTCTCGTGATGAAGTGATATCTGAAAAAATAACTGTACTTCAGATTTTTATACTAAATTTTCAAGAACTAACTGATAACAATGGGTCAACCTAAATGAAACCAAACCAGGAGAGTTGGCTTTGGATCTTGATATCAGTTGCCCTTATAAAGAAGGTCAGTGTAGGTTCACAATAGCAAAAGTGATTACTTAAATATCTAGCATGGTTTTCCATTTTAGAGTTCACTCTTATGATACCTTTCACACTATTGAGTATCTCTTCCAGATCAGCTGCAGGTCAAATTCCAGCGTCTTGCAGAAACTAAAGTAACCTGAGTGTCTTCATGTGTTGTGCTGTAGTTCCAGGGGGACAGGGTTCTCACGCCTGCCTTCAAAAGTGCAAAGTGAGATGTGGGGAGAGCAAATGGTGATAAACCACGGGACGGTATACCTGGTAGCTTTGTAAACATGACCTTTCTCCTTTGACTTTCACTGAAAACACATGGAGAAGCACATGGCCTCTTATTTCACATTGAAGAGTCAGGAGATGACTCAGATAGCTCATTTCTCACATGCTGTCTTAGGTTTTACTTTTTACCTATTACAGAAATACGCTAGGCTATGTGTTTATTTATCAGTTTCCCTGGAGTAACTTGGCAGTTGGTCTTATAATCTTAACACAAAGAGAGAGGTGTTTTCTCCAAGCCCATTAAAGGGCCCGGTGTGGAGTGACAGGGGATGAGGTCCCTCCCACCCCTGCCGCAGCAGAACACGTCCACAGGCTTCTCTAGCTTTCACTCTCATGCAGTGAGTCCTTGACTCTCCTTCCCCAGAACGCTCCTCTTCTCATTTTTCTGCTGCTTTTGAAATCATGTTTAATTAAAGGATTTCACACTCCCTTGTGATATGATATATTCATGAGTAAAACTTACAATTGGAGTGACTATGAATTAGTCTATTAAGTGTCAGATTTGTGCTTTTAAACAATGATAGAAATTATTCTTATATTATCTGCTCTCAAAATTGTGCCTTGAGATGTGAGGGGTACCTTAGCTAACTTTACATATGAAATAAAAGCTATTAACCCATCTATGTTCAGGGTCTTCCCTCCCCCCACCCTCAAATTACAAGTTAACCTGAGAGAAATAAAGGGTCATCTTTCTGCAGTGTCCTCAGGGCATGGCCCATTAAAGTGCTGTGTTGGGTGAATTTGAGTGCTATATAAATATCCTCACTTTTGTGGTATCAGATTCATGCTCCTGTTTACTGAGAAAAAATTCAACTACATCATCAGAATTGTGATTTCTCAGTGGTAATCTTTTCTGAAACCTGTTGAAGTTAGTCAATTCTCAGAAAAATACTAAAAGAAAAGTAGTAATAGGCACATGCAGATATGGCAAAAATTGAACATGGCAGGAGAATGACTCAAAGACTGATGACTGGGCTTAAGGTTCAAAATCGTGTCAAAAGATAAAGACACACCACCTTCCTTTTCCCACTGCTATTCTGAGAGTATTGCTTCTCAAATTTTCTCACGGATAGAAATCACCTGGAGATCTTTTTACCATGCAGATTCTGATTCGGTAGTTCTGGGGCGGGGCCCAAAACTGTGCAAATTCCACATGCTCCCAGGTGATGCTGACAGTGTTGGGTGATCGCCCCGCAACTTGAGCACTATCATCGTGGGAGTTCCTTCCCTGTCTGTATCTATCCTAAAAGTGACTGCACTTAAAGAAGCACTCATGAAATCTCCTCTCTATTAACT
Organism: Carollia perspicillata; assembly: GCA_004027735.1. NCBI lineage: Eukaryota > Metazoa > Chordata > Mammalia > Chiroptera > Phyllostomidae > Carollia > Carollia perspicillata. The sequence continues at coordinate 68,322 of PVKM010000068.1, read as the reverse complement.
GTGGGCTGAAGAGCAAGTAGGAGAAGGAGAAATATGGAAAGGGGTGGTACTGAGCAACTTAACCAAAAGTAGCTACAAACTCGTAACAGTTACTTATGAATTAAATGCAAGGCTGCTTTATATATCTATATATCTATATATGCAGATAGATGTATAGATATAGATACACACACATACGCACACACCAAACTGGTAAGACTGAAGGAAGTTAGCTCAGAGAAAAGGTCATTTCCTGTTTCTGCTAAACAAATACCAATTTCACATTATCATAAATCTGCTGAGTGACACTGATCAGGAATATCCTGGCCTACACTGTTGAATCAGTAGGTTTGACAACTCAAACTTCATAGTTTCCAAACTCTAGGTGTGCCCTACATATCATCTAAACTTCGGTGGTATCCCTGTCCTTGGAAGTAGAGGATATATGTGAATAAGAAAGGTTGTGAATTAACTTTTCAGGAAGATAATGCCACAGAATACCAGGTGAACAAAAGGATTTTCAAAGACTAGCAGGTTTATTTAACTTGGTCTTGGACAAAAATATATATAGTATCTCTAATCTCTGAGTTCACAAATACCACTTTTAGGATAATGCTTATTTCATTTAAATAAAAAAGAAACTAATTTTAAGAAAATACTATAAATAATAATGTAAGAAGATATGGCAACTTCATAGTGATGGGACAAATTCAAATTACTAAAGTTGGCAAAACCAAAAGCTTATGAAGTGCTGAATTTACTTCCTGAGTCAACACTGACACAGAGGCAAGTTCCTGCACAGCACTCCCACTGGAATTTTCAACGGGGAAGCGCCTCAGGGTCATCTGCTGCTTAGGGGACAAAGAACCACAAAAGGCACAGTAGCACAATAAAGCATGTCCCATGTTTTTAGGACTAGAACTTATCGTTCAAGATCTGGAAGCTTTTCACCTGTAGGCTCTAGCTGTGACTAGTAATTGGCTGCTTTACCAACTGTGAGAGCCTGAGGTTGATACCACAACAGGCGGCAACTCTGGCAAGCTGTTTTCTCCACCCCCCATCACCAATCTGCCCCCATCTCCCTGTTCATCTACGCTGGGCAAAACACGCCATCTTGACTTCCAGACTCCTGCAGTATGGGCATGTGGGAGCACAGCGGAGTGGGGAAGGAGGGCTGAGTTTCTGAGGCTGTTTGGTGCATTCCAGTCAGTCCATCACAAACACAGAGCAGGTGATGATAAGGGCAGAATGCCTGTGTTTGCATGGTGCTGAGTGAAGGAATAAATAAAGGAAAAGACCAAGAAGAGGCAGAGGTCCAGCTTTTATTTCTGACACCAGTAAGGTTTATCCTGAGTTTGAGTTTACCACTGATAGTATTAACACTGGGATCTTGTTAAGAAAACAGAATGCTTTCCAAAGAGTGGCTGTGAGCAACTGTGTCAATACAAAAAAGGGACCCCTAATCCAAAAATTATTGACACCATTAGGCAGGCTCTCATTATGCCTGTGCAAGTGTGTTTGCACTGGTGAGTCAAAGGTCTGTGTGGAACCTTGCCCATATGTTACAGGAACCAACAATACCCAGAAAACCAAAGAGCATAAATCTAAGTTCCAGTGCTAATTCTTCTTGTCGAACGCCTCCCCCAATGCTCTATGGATGTCGGCACAATAATACTCTACACTCAGAAGAATCGTGTAACCGTAGTGTGAGGGCCAGAGGAGCAAACACAGATTAAAGAACAAATAAGCTGACGATACAAATTGGTTTAAAAAACACCACAGACATGCATTTGTTTCCTTGTTCGAGTGACTCCACTGGATTAAACTCTTCTCTTTTTTTTGTTGTTGTTGTTCAGCTGGTTTAAATAAACATCTAATTTGTGAAACACGTGGTTTTGGGTTTCTGGAACAGAGTCCCTACACTGGGATTCATAAGAAGATTCATGTGTGGCTGGTCAGGAGAATATTAAAATTTATTTATTAAGGTAATATTAGAACTTTATATGAATATACATGCGTGCATGTGTACATATTTCTCCCCCGCCCCAGGCCTCTAATTTGTATAATACAGGTAAAATACCAGACATGGATAATCAATTAAAAGTACACTTAGAAGGTATGCATTTTCAAAATTTTTAATAGCGATGGGGTGAATGATAATCAAGTACCTTTGGAGGCCATGGGCATAGACTGTGACCAAATTTTCTTCCTCTCTGAAAGAATTTTGCCCAATTCTCCACTTGTGGGGAGAGAAGAAAAACTGAACTGCTGGCTGGTACATAAAATGTAATATTTGATCTGGTCCTCAAAGTATCAGTAGGAGCTCAACCACTACAAGGAACAGAATGAGAACAGGCGGATGACTGAGGCATAAAAAGCATTTCTAAGCATTAAAGAAATTAGAAAGACAAAACCAGAGCTGCTATAAATGATTTAAAGGCCAATGTTAAGAATTTTTAAAGGAATTTTATTCCATAAAATATGTTTTTAATGAGTCATAGTCTTATAACTTTTTCTCTTTGAAATGATGAATTTTGGCACTGGGAATACAGACAGTAAATAACAGTCATCCAGATCACTTCTGCTGCTTTGAACGATGGAAAAGGAAGAATACCACCGTGGTAGTATAGCAGTTGGGATGTCCTAGAACAATCTCAAAGTATGGTCCCTGAAACTAGTCAGAGATGCAAATGCTAAGGCCCCACCCCAACTTACTGAATTAGAAACAATGGAGCTGGGGTTCAGCAATTTGTAGTTGAGCCAGTCCTCCAGATGATTCTGATGTAAGCTAAAGGTTGAGAATTAACTCTTAGCGGAAACCCAAACTCTGTCTCTTGTTTGGAGTGTCAGTAAGTATTGACAAAGGCTACCCAGGTCCTCCTACAGCATCAGTGGCCAAAGGGTAGCATGTACTCTCAATAGGTTCTTGATCTTTAATATATCTCATTAGTGCTCTTCCTTCTGAATATTTTGTCTAGTCTCTGCAGTGAAATGCAACACCTACTGCCTATGGACTGGCAGCCCTTAGATGATCAGAATGCATCAGTCAACAAGAGACATGGAACCTTTCCTTCATGCAGCTCATTGTGTTACAAAATCTAACCTGATGCATGTGTGGGGGTGGGAAAACATATACTACAGTATTCCACTAGTGCTCATTTTAAACAAATTATAGGCTATCATGTTTTGTATATACCACTGTCACTGAATTTATTACCTTGTGTTGTAAGAGTCAGTTCCCACGTTTGTGTCTCTGATTAGACTGTGAGCTCCTAAAGGGGAAGAACTATGTTGTCATCATCTTTTAATTCCCAGAACCTATACAGTCAGTATACAATAAATACTCAAAAAATGTGGTCTGAATGAATAAATGACTTTAACAATAATTGTTAATATTTATTGAGCAACTACTATGTGCCAGAGACTAACGTGAATAAGTAATGTGTATTAACTCATTTAATCCTCACAGTTAATCTATGAGGCATGCCTTGGTATCATATCCACTTCACAGATTGAAAAACCCCAAAACTGAGGCATATCAAGATTAAGTAACTTAAGTGGGCAGCCTATATTGGAATGCAAGCAGTCCAGCTTCAGAGTCCACACTTGTAATTATTAAAACTGCAGCTGCCCCCACACTAGCAGTATGGGCCTTGCCTGAGCAAAACATGGTGTCCTCTTTCCCCTGCCTCAGGGCATTTGCTACTGCTGCAACTTCTGCCTGGAAGGCTCTTCCCTCACTTCTTCACATCTGCTCAAGAGTCACTTCCTCAGAAAGTCTTTGCCATACCAAGCAATTTACCCAAATAGTAACATTGGCCTCACTCTTCCCCCTTCCCTGCTTTCTTTTTGTCCAGAACTTGATTATGTCTGCCTTTCTAGTAATGTAATTACTTGTGTGTTCTACCTCTCTCCTGCAACATCAGTTCCATGAGGACAGACTGTCAAGCTCATGGCTGCATCCCCAGAGCCTAGGACATGTGGAGCATGGGTAGAGCTTGGTAAGATTGTGGAATAGGTGGATACACATTAGTACTGTGCAGTGGCTTCTGTCCTGCTTAGCAATACATTTTTGTTGAACTCTGGACAACTTCCCATGCAACCTTCAGTTTCTTTTTAGTTCTGCGTGTATAATCCTACAATTTATTCAAAGACCACCGGATTATTCCAGCTCTTGGTTTCATTTTTTTTCTAATTAAACTGCCATTTACTTGTCACACGGATCTTTAAGACTAGACATCTTGTTTTTGTCATAAATATGACTCATAGAAAAATTTAAGTTGAATGTAGGGGCTCCTATGTACCAAAATGTTCCCATCAATATTTTGGATTTAAAAAGAGACAGCGAGCCACGGGTGCCTGCCCAGGGGTAAGGTCTATTATAGTAATTTCAGTGCAGTTTTAGCCTTTTGGATGTATAACCTGAAATCCCACTGGATGACTAAAATGACTCCTCTTAAAACCAAAGACTACATCATTTTACACAAACACTTCAGGTTTTTCATTATCTTCTGCCGTAATGTACCTTCACTTTCAAGATTCACAGCCAAAATGTAAAATACACACACAGAAAAGATTCTTCAAAGGTATAGATTCCTCAAACTATTTTTATAAAAGGAAAAGAAAGAAAAACGGAGAAAATCAACTTTGCCATTGGACTGATTTCCTTGAAGACTATAAAAGAAATGGAATTTGAAGGTCATAAAAGAATGTCTATTTGTTTAGGGAAGTCTTACAGGTAGTATAAATATCATCAGCTACAGTTGCTATGGGGTCTGTGTGTTTACCAAACAATACAAGTAGCTACACAAAAGCAGAGCAACATTTGAGAATATAAATGGAAAAGGCTTTACTTTCTGGTAAATTTTTCAAAGTGCCTTTAAAAGTGTTCCTTTTTTTCCCCACGTTATTTATGAGGAAAATCCCAGCTTTCTTGATTCTCCCTGTTTCAGTTCTAACAACACTAGGAAATGTTTCATTCTGATTTCTAAGACTGATAATGATTTTCTTTCCTCTCCCTTTTCTCATTTTAAGACTTAAAATGAAAAACTAATTAACTAAATAAACTAACCCAGCAATCCAAACTGTACATTGAATAGTTTTCACAACTGGAAATGCAAAAACAGAGAACAAAAGCTACAGAATTTACAGAAGAATTCGAGTGCAAGTACACCATCCTTAAACTGAGTTAACCCACGAGCACACTAAGCAGAAAACATCTGTGTGTGTGTGTGTTTCATGAACCTGAATTATACTATCTGCTTCTAAAAATGAATCAGGGGAAAAGGAAGCCAGTAAGGCTCTTCTGGAATTTCTCAGTTGAGTGTAACCATGAAACAACGCCCCATGCGGAGCTTGCTGTGAGTGGAAGCCCCCTCTTCACACTACATTGAGCACAGTACCCAGCAGGCTCAGCCCAGAGCCTTTCTGTGAATGGGACAGACTGCCATCTGGATGAAGACACTGACAAGCTGGACGAATCCTGGTGCCATGTGCCCAGGGGACTCTCCCATATTAACACCACCTGGGCTGTGCAATCATGCTCTGTATGTCAGAGGCACTTGAGGAGCCCATCAGGGTGTTATTTTTGAGCACACACAAAAAGGAAAATTACAGTTAAGAGAATTCTCTGGCTAGCATATCTGTTGCTCAATTCCCAAAATAGTTTCCCAAAGGAACAGTTATCTTCTTTATTCACACGGGCAGAATGACAAGCTGGAACACATATTAACAATTTCCCTTTGTGAGCTTCCGCTATTGTTTTAATGAGTAGAATATACTTTATAATATACTTATACTTTGACTGGTTACCAAGGGGGTGGAATACAGAGTCTAGGATGGCTGTGCACATGCAGTACATGCATCTGCATTACCCAAGGGAGCCAGCTGGCGTGTGGGGGCTCCTCGGGAAGAGCCGCAGAACTAGGCCGCGGGGTACCACCGGTGCAAAGGCATCTTTGCAATCTTGAAAAAGAACACAACTTCCATTTAGGCCTCACACAGAGGTGCCCCCTCATCGGGCCCATCAATGGCTTAAGAACGTAGGACTCCTACTTGTCACTGAAACAAGAATTAGAATAACGGTAGAACTTTCCCAAGTCACACAACTTCTCTTTCTGCTTTTGGATGGATCCAATATTTGGCAAAGAAAATTTTCTATTCATTTAATCCAACTGGCAGAGTGTGCATTTCAACAAAACTCTTAATCCACTACAAGGAACAATGCCCCCAGAGTTCCCAAAAGACTGGTCCTCACTGTTCCTCTGCTGTACACTTTCCTTCGCACTGTTGTTCTCAGAATAAACACTGAGAAAGCTAATGCATATTTAGGAGGAGGGGGCACAGGCCCTTCCACAAAAGTGCAAAGTCCTGTAAAATGATTGGGTACCAACAAAGGGATCTGGTGGAAAAAAAACCCTATCAGCAGGAGCAACTCAAGAGAGAAGAATGTCTTCCCTGCATGATGAGAGGCACTGAGGGTTCACATATAATTGTGGGGAAAGCTGGCAGCTGGACATGAAATAGCCCACAATTAGGATTCCTGTTATACAGAATCCCAAGAAAAAAATATCAAAATCAAATGCATTTAAGAGAAACATAAAATGAACATGACTCTCCAGGGCAATGATGTCATTTATTGGAAAGTATGAAAGTATGTATCATTTAAACACAATGAAGAGAGAAAATTTGTCAAGTCTAATGACGGTACGTTATGGTAAAAAGTACGCAACAGCTCTCAGAGAATAATGATGGAGTTTTTCTTTTAATCACCTCACAAAGTAAATAGTCAAGAAAACCCATAAACTGACCCCTTAGGGAAAGCCAATATTTTAAAGATTTTCTCCCTTTGCCCTCCCTGAATGTGTGAATGGCAGGTGATAAAGTGCCATGCCACAATGCAGAGAGAACCTTGATTCCGTCTTCGAAGACGGAGCAGATTGGTTGTAAGCAGCAGGACAAACGCCCCGCAGGTCTTCATAGCCTTAGAGTTGTCAAACACCCAGCAGCGCACTGAGGGTACGAATTGCTGACTGACTCCCAGATGCTCCTTACTGACATAAGCAGGACATTTTTGCCCTAAACAGACTATTTCCCAAGCAGACAGACAAGGAATAGGTGACACTATGAAGTGTCTGCTCTGGAGCAGAAAGAAGGATCTGTATTTTAGGCCACGACAACTGGCCATACCCCCTTCTCTTTCCGGTCCCCTACAGATGACAGGACACGCAAGGCCTGCTCTTTCCACACTCCACTGCTGGTCACCTGAGTTAGTTCTATGCAAAAAGATGAGGGTAGGAGAATTTTCAGCAGAGTAACTCTTGGGCCTTCTCCCAGACTATGGCTGAGCAGGTAGGTTTTTCCTCAGGCCAGGCCCTGATCTCTGAGCTTCATAGGCTGGAAAACTGAATCCAGTAGCCTGGGGTGGAGCATCTGGGGTAAGGATCAGCAGCCCACCTTGGAACCACCAGACTATGGTAGTCATTGCAAGGACTTGAGAGTAAGGGAGACCTTGGTTCCAGTCTCTACCTGATTTCCTAGTTGTGTGGTTTCTGTGAGTTATGAAATCATTCTTAGCCTCACAATACCATTTGTACAAAAAGACAGTAAGTAGCCCATAGGGTTACCGTGAAGATTAAATAGGAAAATGAGTATCAAGGCTGATGTCCAGTTCTTTATATATGTGGACAGCACAATGTAGTAGTTCAATAAATGGCAGCTGCATTATCATCATCATCACATGCCAGCTCTTCACTCCTTCCAGCAATGCTACCTCTATTTTGCTGGCTCACACAAGAAGGGGAAGCAATCAGTTTTCAAATTTTTCACAAAAACACTCTTACTTCCAAACAATGCCTAAACCAAGATGACCTGAACGAACGTGCCACTTGCATTGCTTCTCGTGGTTACGTCTGCATGCCACAGCCCAGGCTTGTGTTACAGTGCAGATTCCACTCAGCAGCGCCGGTGTGGCCTGGCACTCTGCATTTCCAACATGCCCCGAGTGATGACCGAGAGGCTGAAGGTGCTCAAGTTGCTCAGCAAGAACCCAGTGTATGTATGACAAACACAAATTCCCACACCTCATCAAATCAGTGAAATCCAAATCTTTATGGCAGAAGCCTAGGAATCTGTATGTTTTAACAATACTTGTGAGAATATCATCAGGAAATCTGAGGAATATGGTCTTATTAGTTAAGGTTAGGAGTTGGCAACATTTTTTTCAGTAAATACTTTAGTTTTTGAGGGCCACATTGTTTTTGCTACAACTGCTCAAGCCAGGCACTATAGCATAAAAGTAGCCACAGATAAGGTATCAATGAGTGAGTATTGTCGTGTTCCAATAAAACTTTATTTAAAAAAATGAGCAGTGGGTCAGATTTGGCTGGTAGGCATAATTTGCTGATCTCTTTTATAGATCAATTGCCTCAACACATACGGGCAGAAAGTAGCAGTGACAAATGTGAAGACAATTTGGGACAATTTGATTGCAGGTTCTCCAAAGTACTCTAACGGGAAATGAAGATTTGTGGTAAGCAGTGTGTTTAAATACTTCAAATCAAAAGAAATACAGAAGGAAGCATCTGTTTTTCAAAAACAACAACGAAACAAAACTTGCAATGAGGAAGAGCTATGCAGAATGATGAGAAGTTAGAGGTTACTGCTTAATTATCTGGCTCAAAAGGCTCTAAATGTGAATATAAATAAAACTTAGAGGCTTGTGAATCTAAACCAAGCTTCTAGAATTTTAGAAAATAAACCAAAAGCACCAATATTTATTCATCAACACAGATTTTAGTTTAAAAAACAGAAAGAAAAAAAAAAAAAACAAAAGAAAGCACCAGGCCTGTTCCAGAGTCCCTGGCCTTTTGAAAATAGTAAGGGTGGGTAAACACAAATGTTATTGTTACATAGTCAAATCATGGCAACATATCCAGAGGCCACAAATAAAAAACAGAGACTGTGTATCAAGTGAAACTGTCTGACGGTACACTAGCCAAGCAAAAACCTTCAGGGGCTACTTGAAAATAGCTGCCAACTGCAGAGTGTAGAAAATGCAAGTGACTGGAATGCACAGCGCGGAGTGAACAAATGAGAATGAAAACGAAAACGCAGGAAGAATACTGTGAGTGGATGAAGGCAGCTTAGATCGCAGAGAGAAAGGGGCCCAATTTGGTCACCTGACTCTGAGAACAGTATGACAGCTGCAACAAAAGCAGAGGCTGTACAACTGTGATCTTTTCGGAGTTTAAAGGACCCTCTTTACCCAATGCTTAAGGAAGCCTTGGGGCAAATACCTAGAAGAGCTATGAAACTGAGAAATTCTAAAGTTATAAAACATCCACCGATGGTGGATGAGCTGAAAGCAAAAATCTGGGAAGAATCACAAAAAAGGAATATTTCTAATACATGCTGCAGAGGACAGCTGAAATAAAATAAAGACCATATGATGTATTCCACGAGGAAGTGTAAGATTTATAAGGCAGGAAGGAAAGTGAGGATACTTTTAAAAGAGAGTGAGGCTTGTTTTGCATTTGCCTGTGTACAAATCTTGCATGGGGTTCATGTTTGTTTTTTATGTGCTATTTCAAAGCGCACAATTGATATTTTGCTAATCCTACCCACCCTCCCCCATTATAAAAGGCCCAGTCAATATCTGGATCCAAGTTAAAAGAGGAAGCTGCTTTTTCTTTTAAATATTCTGATTTGCACATAGTAGGTTAAATGAATACATGTGCCGTCGAATTGATTTTAAATTAAATTTAAAAATTCTTTTAGGAACACTGACTTTAATTTATCATAATTAAGTAGTTATGTGATGCTTAACGACAGGGATACATTCTGAGAAATGCACTGTTGGGTGATTTCGTTGTTGAGTGAATATGACAGAGAGCACTTACACAAACCTAGATGGGACAGCCGACAACACACCTAGGCAACATGGTACACAGCCTACTGCTCCTAGGCTACACGACTGTGCCCCATGTTACTGCACAGAACAACACCAGATTAAATCAAGTGTGTGAGCATGATGCAATCAACACAACACGGTATGAGACGTATGAGGCTGCTGCCAGAGGTTCGTGGAAAATGGCACACTGTTTTACACAATAAAAACTATACCATGGTAAATACAGAAACCAGTAAGTCGGTTATTACTAAGTAATATGTACTGCACATAATTGTATATGCTACACTTTTATACGACTGGCAGCACAATGGGTTTGTTTACATCAGCATCACCACGAACGTGTAATGTGCTGTGACATTATCACTGGGCGACAGAAATTCTTCAGCTCCATTATAATTTTATGGGGCTCCTGTCCTATATGCAGTCCATCCATGACTGAAATGTCATTCTAGATGCACGACTATATTTACTTCTAAGCTGAATGGAAACTTCAAGTGTTGTTCCGTAAACTACAAACTAGACTTGAAATCTGGATCGTGGTTATGCCACTAACCGGCTCTGTGACCTTAGGTCAGTTATTTAATCTCTACGACTCACTTTCTTCATCTTACTGCTTCCTAGGGGTCATGTGGATACAATGAGACATGACTCCAAAGGCAAGAGTTTAGCCAGTGCTTGCTACAGAAAAAGAACTGATTAAATGTGAGCTCCTTTTCCCTTCCCTGATGCAGCATAACATAATGTGGTATTTATAATTTTAATTCAGGCAATTACTTAAGTAGTAATTGCTATTTGTATTTACATAGCTGCTTTGATCCAAGAAGCTCCAAGGGCTTTACTAAATTTAGCATTTTAATAAATGTTTCATTTGCATTCCGTTGATTTTGTTTACTCACACCAAAACTTGGAATTTTTCCTAAAATTCCTAAAATTCCTAAAGCAACACAGTCAGTAAGTTAAGAAAACAAGATAGTATCTTTTGTTAACAGGTAGCACAGGTCTGAACTTTGCCATTTACCTAGGAAACCACAACTACCTGACAGTAAAAGTCAGGAATGTCCCTTTTCCTCTGTCAGCTCCATTCAGCTTCTGCAGCTGAAACCATCTCCTCCCCACCCCTCTACCCGCGATTCTCTCGCAGGCACTGGTGACAGAGGTACGTTTACTGCACCAATGAGTTTATATATAATCAGCACAATAAATGTGATTAAATTGTCGCCAGAAAATCAAAGCATGAAGCACGGCGCCAGTCCTGAATTCTGATGATGCTGAATGTCCGTGACTGCAAAGGGACAGGATATTAAGAAGCCTTGATCTGGGTGTACGTGTTACCTCCCAAACCACACGGGCCATTCCTCCTGTCACAGCGCTGGGTACTGAGAGAGATGTGTGGACCCCGCGCAACAGGGAAGCAGGTTTCTTTCCATTGGTTATCTTCACCAAAGTATGTTTTTTTCCCTTCTCTACACTCAAGGGTTTACCCTGAATGATTTAATTATAATTTTCCTTGTGTAAGACAAATTAAAGAGGAGAGTGGGAGTGTCATGAAAAGCGCGTTATTTATCTCCATAACAGATTGCAGCTCACCAACCCCCAGAGCTGCCGGTGCTGGTGCAGCGGCAGCGAGCAGGAGCCCGCAAAATGTACGGGTAGGGCTGGGAAAAAACTGCAGCCAGCCAGGAGACTGAGACATCTCACTACACCCAAAACAAAATCCCTCACAATACTGCCTTTTTCCAAAAAACTCTCACATAGAGCATTCCCAAATCCTTTCAAAAAGAATGCTTAACCTAAGATCAAGAGTTTTAGGGGCTAGATTATTTTTATTCAGAGTGGCAAGGACTCTCTGGCTTGTTCCAATACTGCTTAGGAAAACATGGGGGCGGGGGGCAGCAGAATATTACCCGGCCAGCTGGGGGAGACCCTTGAAAGACAATGTTCACAAATACACAAGAGTCTGGGGAAACCTTTTCCAAGGGACTCCTGAGAGATGAGAGAGAGCTCAGGATGCGACTAAGAATCTGTTTTCATAGTGATAGCTTTCTGACCGTTTTCCACTATTTAATAGAACACATGATTTTTAAATTAACCACAAGGTAAAACCATGTAACATTCATTGTAAGTACCTATATACACATGGTAGTTGAATTTTAAATAATCAGTGTAAGTTTATAACTTTGAATTATCTTCAACCTAAGGCACTCATTTGTCTTATTTGTTACAATCGATTAAAATGTGCTAACTAGAATTTTCTTTCGATCCAGCCATACCCAGGAATCTACTAGATGATATAATTGGAGAGATCTAAGACACAAAATAGTGGCAAGTACTTTCATAGCTGCTTCTTTGCATGATCAGTTGGAAAATTCAGCCTGTTTTTACACCCAGATTAAGGCTCAGTAAGACCTGGATTCTTTTCTGAACCGTATTCTAATTCTGACATGTAGTATACTGAAGATTATGCTCAACTTTAGTGCAGACAAATAGGAACCATTAAAAAAAGTCAAACAAACCTATTCTCCTGGAATTAGACAGTCTATTAGCTCCATTCACTTTCAAATGTGCTTTAAGACATGAAACAGGCTATTCTTCTCCCACTTGCCTCATTGCTAATCTATCACCTGACTGTAGATATATAACCTTTTAGAATGAAACTGAGCACACTGCATCCAGACAAGAAGAGTTTGTGTCACGGGAAACCTGGGCAGGCTCCACAGCAGCTGACAAGATTGCAGCAAATCCCTGAAGTGCACCAGTGGGCACTTTGCAGTGTCTGGGCCTCCCGCTCTGCCTGTGGGTCCCAAAGTAACTCAGCACTTTTCAGTGAGTGCAGGCATCAGCCTGAGGACAACAAAAACAAGTGCGGCAAAGGACAACGACCCAAAGCCTTCTCTTTAAAGCTATGGAAGTGTTAGTATTATTTTTAAATAACAAAAACATTATAAAAGGTTATAAAGCAAGAGCTAAGACTGGCTTCCAGACACACCAATCTATCCTAATTGGAAACAACAGAAGCCACCTTTGGTCCAGTGGCTGCAAACTGGTTCTGACTGTCCATTCCATTCCTCGAACTCTTCTAAAAACTAGCAAGTTTAAAGTATCATTTAGTTCTTCTCTGTCTTTCACAGGAACTCCAAACTGCCCTTAAAAGGTTAGTTCCAAGTTTGGCTAAAACATATATATATCTCATTTTGGGGAACTGTCATGGCTTTTGCCCCTGAATGTGATTCAAACACATACACACATTCTGATGACGCTTTCTGGGATTACTAAGCTCTACATGGATAAAACGCTACTGGCATAAAGATGCAAATCTAATTGAACCAGTGGGCCTCCTGATATGTGACATTCAAAAGCCGTATGAAATTATACTTGTAATTGCTTAAGTGAAAAACATAATTTAAAAACTTTCCCTGAGTCACTTTTATTAAAACACAAAATATAAAATTTGTTTTTTCCCATGGAAATGGCACTGGACTATCACATATTACTTCTAAAGTGTCTTCTATCTGTAGAAGCTCTGCATCACGAAACAACAGGAAATGGCTTATAAACAGTAAATTTAAAGACTTCTTTAAAGTTTAGGAGCATTATTTGCATATATTACTTTTGAAAAGCATTCAAGAGTAGGATCAGTGTTTCTGGGAGCTAAGATGCAATCACAGAATGACAGCTCCATTTTCTCAGAACTGTATGCTCACACGATGGCCCTCTACAACCTTAGCTTTAGCATCTAAATGAAAGCTCAGGGCTATTTTTTTAAAGACTGTATTTATTTATCTTTAGAGGAGAAGGGAAGGAGAGAGGGAGAGAAATATCAGTGTACGGTTGCCTCTCGTGTGTCCCCCGCTGGGAACTGGCCCGCAAACCAAGCATGTGCCCTGACTGGGAATCGAACCGCGATCCTTTGGTTAGCAGGCCCAAGCGGAATCCACTGAGCTACACCAGTCAGGGCAGGGCTATTTAAAGTATCAAATATTAACCTCCAAACAGAAATATAGCAACTGAGACAATGCTACAATATATCCCATGATCAAGAGAATGGGTGCTCCCTACGTCTGGGTGTATATACACACATGGGCCTCTTCCATCTCTCCGTCCTTCAAACCTTAACCAAAGGTTTTTAAAAGGCTACGTGCTCTGGGGGCACAATGATGAAAAAGATGGGCTCCCTGCCTTTAAGGAGGGCAGTGTGGAGTAGGGTAAGTTATATTTTGTCTCAAACCCACAGCAGACACTGCCATTCCCTTAGAAGGCATTTAGAACCGAAGAAAAGCTCGTATGAGTGAGTGCTTGGCAGACAGAGGAAGCCTGGAAGCCTCAAAACCAAAAGACTCTCCCTAGGTCCCTAAGTTTAGGTTAAATCTACAAACGTGCTAATTTCATGTAATTAGATGCTTCACACCCAAACAATACTGAATACATTCGTAAGTAATTATATGCACGTTCACGTTCACGTCACATGGAGCCAATTAGGGATTGTGGAGATATGATGAGGCACAACCACCCCCCCTCCACATTCAAGACTTTTGTGGACACATCTCAGGAGCCGTTCCTACCTTTCCCTTTTGGGGGTGTGGACTGAGAGCTGTCCATTGGTAGAGGCATGTGGGTTCATTATTAAGGAGGTTTTGGAAGGGGCAGAGGAAGAGACACATGTCGTGGTCAGATCCAGACTGCTGTGATTGTTGCCTGTGGTTTCTTCTGCAGTATGAGCACTCGTCACTTCTTTCCAGAGCTGCTGCAGTTCAGTTGGAATCATGCCTGAAACAAACAAATTGGATAATTAAATCAATTAACAGCCAATTCTGTCCTCTTCAAACAGTAATTAAATCAAAGAGTCAGTAAACAAAGCCTAGTGTTAGGGTTTTTTTTTTTTTTTTTGGTATATGCAGTTTTCTTTCCCTCTCAACCAAGGCCAATAATGGTAGTAACAACCCTGTCCTCCCCTGAGCACAGGTGAAGTGTCCTCATCAAAACACAGCTACTCTGCCAAGACAGTATGCCTCCATCCAAACTGTGGTTTCTAGATTTGAGGGGAGAAAAAAAAGTAGATAGATGTTATGTATTTTTAGACACAAAGAAGGGCTCAAAATAAATTTGTTCGGCAATACTATTATGACAACACGAACCACAAAATGAGTAATTTTTGTGCTTAAGTCTCAAATGATGACAAATAGCTTTGTTATTAAATATAGTTTTTATTAATCACTTTTAGACATAAATTATGAATTCATATCATCTTCCTGAAATGCTTTTCAACTTTTAACAGTCAAATTGATTATACTATGATTATTTCATTAACACACCTATCTTCCTCATTAATTTTGGTTTCTAGTACCACATGCTTAATTGATGGATGTGTCTACTGAAAAACTGTGTAACTTTTTATACAACTAACACTGTTATCACTGTCATTTCTTAGATCAATGCTAATGAACCATTGCAGAATAAAATGAAAATGTAAAGTTGGAGTAATAAAGTTCTCATTTTTTAAGGGGATCAAAATGGACATGGGTCTTAAGGAGTAACGGTCACCCTATATTTTAAATCCCCAAGAGATAGAATTAGTATGCGCATCTCACTCTGGCGGCCTCATAGCCTTTATTCTGGTGGCATGCCTCTACAGCCCAGGATTTCCAAATCCTACCTCAAGGCATGTTCTAGTGCACACATGCACAGGAGAAAATAGTCTAAGTAGCAACTAACCGCAAGTGCAACTTCCTTTGAGAAGACACCTAAGAGAGATCGTGAGCTCTGTCCATCAGAAGGCAATCTCATGATAGGACTGGGCGTCTGGGCTGCAGTTCCTGGTTTCAGTCAACTAACACAACCGTGTAGAAAGCCAGTCATTTCCTGACTCTACAGCGGCAACTGAAACAGGCATGTTTCTTACCAAATCTAAGGTATTGAATTAAAAAAGAAGGCTGTGTGCATTATATTCATTTGAAACACATAATAAAAAATGCCAAGGTCTAAATTTAATTTATTTTTGTCATTTAGAATACAATGGATAGATAATCATCTCAATGTGATCAGCCAAACATCTTTACTTTGCTAAACTGTTAAAGATTTTAATTATGCTAGCATTGGAGAGCACTGGTCTAATGAGGCGATGGACTCCAGAGAATCCGAGTGGTTAAGAACTGTGAAATGAGTCTGATAGGATTTTTTTATATTCACCGTGGATCGTTTGCATATCAAAGAGGAGTAAATTATTGCACAGCAGACCAATAACCTTCTCCGCCTTTCTGAGAGGAGCAGTAACAAAAACAGTTGGACTCTCCTAATGGTTCTCCACAAAAATGTTCAAATGCTGAAGGATTTGCAATTAATATATATTATAAAGGTGGCCTCAAATGATACATTAAATGGTCAGATACTCTTAGAATGCATCCTCAACAGCCAAGTCAGTTTTCTTCCTCCTTCACAAAAATCAAATGCCAATTATATTTTGATGGATTTTGTCCCAAATGAGCATTTAGTTGGTAGGCATATTCAATTATTACTTGTCCCTTGAAATTAAACCTCAGAGGCAAATTAAACAAAGGGAAAGGTCACTATAGAATCCCATGTCCAGTTTTGCTGCATCTGGGCTATTATTTTCAAACATCTTGAGAAGTGACATGTGGGATGTGTTTGTCACTGACAGGCCTGCCACTGCTGTCTGAACACTGACAATTACCTGTGAATGTGGCTGGCCCTCGGACCACTGGTTACTCAATTGAAACAATAGTGAATAGGTTTGTCTCTTGGTGATAGCATATTGATATAAAGCTTTATCAAGTCAACACCTATTTTTATTTTCCAGGGAGTAAATACTTGAAAAAGCCGCCTATCTTTCCATTCAAACTAACTGATTTCTGGGTCAGCTGCAAGGGAGGTAGGCAGAAGACTGGAGGAACACCAGTCTAACAAATATGTTAGCACTTTCCCACTGCAAAAAAGAGCAGAACTTTGAAGCCATTTTGAAAATACAGTGAATTAAGCCTGTTTAAAAAAATAAAAACAAAGTAAAAGTAATCTGTGAATCTAGCAAATAAAGACAGAGACAAAGGTCTTGTTACACTTACAGAGAAAATCCTCAGCTACTCTCCTCTCCTTTTATTCCAACAAGCTGGTCAATGGGTTTCATCATCCACAGGGAGAAATGGTAAATAAAACAGTAACTCACTGACAACACATGGACTTCTGGGTCAAATTTCAATATAATAATTACGTTCAAGAATATTCTCATTAGATTTAAGAAGAAAGTAGTCCAATCAGTTGCCTCCATCAGTGCTACACCTTGTCAGTGTTGTTAAAGGACACTATGTTGTGATTTGACAGCCAGGACCGCATGACAGAGTTGAGACAGATAAAAGGTAAACTAGTCACTCATCAGATTAAATGGATATCAAATTTCCAGAAACCAAGCATTTCTTCCAAAATGGTAGATAGGAATAATCCTACTGAGTTAAATCCATTAACAGGCACATAATCAAGCAATGAATTCTCTCCTATCTATAGTTTACACTTACAAATTAAATGATCAGAGTGACATTGCAGGTATATTTCTATATGGAAGTACTGGTGTTGGGAAGGATTGTATGATTGAAGAGACCAAGGAGAAAAACAGATATGCCAATTATATAAGAGAGAGAAAAGGCCCTAAAATAACCTTAAAAACAATGAAAATATGCCTCCATTTTGAAACCTTCAGGGGGGAAAAAGGGCCTTCAAAATATTTCTCTCTCTCTCCATTCCTATACTTTGATATTTACATACATGTTTAAGGTAACTTAGCCAAGGTCATGAGCAGTATGTAAAAGAATCTTCAGGGTTATATCATGATGTGGGCATTTTCTGCTATTTTAACACATAACCCCTCTGCCTTGCTACCTGCTACCTTTCTTTTTCCAGGATAACTGGCCCCTTCATTATAAAAGAAAATGCAGACACAGTTTTAAAAAATGTATGTTGTGGGGACAGTTGACAGATTACTATTCGTGGAACTCAATTTTACAACCCCAGGTATCACTGGCTCAAAGACAGAGTTGATCAACCTTTTTTTGTCCTTGTACACTCATACCCAGGTGACCATGTTCAAGCAAGCAGAAAGTTGATTTAAACCTCATAATGACATCAGAAAAAAAATTGTGTTGTAGTCCAACATAACTGAATTCTCAAGCCACTTTGGATGAAGGGGTAGGGGAAACAAAACCAACCTCCTCCTTCCCCAAAAGATGCTCCTGACACTGGGAGTTAACTTCACCACAAGCATCTGACTCCAGAAATATTTAATGTTTATGCATCTTTGGCATACATAAAGGCATCCTTTAGATTTTAAATACGCATCTTCCTAATGTTGCAGGGACTAATAGTTATAGCACACTGCTAAGCAAATCAATCAATGCCGTGGCTAGTGAATTACCTACCAGTTTCTCTGATACGCTACCGCAGAGATTACACTTCATGCATCACCACATTCATTTTTTTTCACATTACACATGAGCTTGTCTTGTCACTGCCCAATTGCCCTCTTTTGGACAGCTTAACTGATGTACTACAATAATGAACTTTAGTGGGCAAACTTAACAGTACAGGAGCAGAGGGAAAAGACGAGAGAGGTTGACACCTGAGTCCAGTGGGTGTGTCAGAACAGCCTGCAACGTTTCCAACAATAAACCCAAAGGTGTAATTAATGGATGTAGTAACATTTGCAGGCACAACAATGCATTAGCCAGTGTGCCCTTTCTTTTCCCATGGTATTGGCTCAGTTACCAAATCTTCTAATTTGATAGCAATGGAGACGCTGATTATTTATCAAGCAGTTGAGCATTAATGGCACAAAGGGGAAGAGGGACAAGAGCAGTTAGAGGAAAAAGCCCTGGTCTTAACAGTAAAAACATAAACCAGTTCCCAGATGGGACAGAAACTGGTTGTGGTTGATTCAAGAGAGATGATTCGAATGCAGATATGTTTCACTGTTCCACCTGACACCAAGAGTTTGTGACCAGGGTCCATGCCTTAGGCACCATGGAGAGTGAAGGAAGTCCCCCAGTCTCAACCCTCTTCAGGAGGCCACTGAATCCAAGACACGAAAGACTTTAGCTGCCAGCCACCCTTTAGGAAACATGGATACATACCTTCAAATGGATCAGAGCTATAACGACTAGGGGCCTAGGGAAGACAGTGAAACCCGCTGCAGCACGTAGGGGACAGGGAGACGCTTTTACCACACAGAGTAACGCCATCTTCTCTCCCTCTTCCTGGTTCTGAACCAGTCTGCATTCACATTACACATGTGAAAGTTGAGTTGCTTAAACCAAGAAGCTGTCCTAAAAACAGCTAGAAAACTTACTTGTTTTTCATGCCCAACATCCATGAGATTTTAAAAACAAAATTTTAAATGTATGAAATATTGTTGTTTTTCAAAGAACCTCAGTTTTTTAAGAAGACCTAGAGATAACTAATCTGCCCCCAAATCAACGGTCAGATGAGGGTAAAAAAGAAAGGAAAAATGAGAGAAAAGTCAACAAAAACCTCTAGTTTCTGCATCTGATAGAGCACAATCTTTTTTTTTTAATCCTCACCGGAAGACATATTTATTTATTTTAGAGAGAAGGAAAGGGAAGAAGAATGAGAGGGAGAGAAACATCAATCAGCTGCCTTTTGTACACACCCCGACCGGGACTGAACCCACAACCTAAGCATGTGCCCTGACCAGGAATGGAACTCAAGACCTTTTGGTTTGTGGAACAACGCCCAACAACTGAGGCACACAAGCCAGGGTTACAGAGTTTAATCTTAACTGCTTACCCAAAAATAAACCTAAATCTATCACTAGATATTAAAAAGTGGCATTTATAAAGCACTACTAGGATTTCAAACAGGCTACATGACACAGAAAACAGCTTAAAATGCCTAAAGAAAAAAAACCTTCAAGAAAATTCATTTGTGATTCCAAACTGAAAACGCTAGATCTGATTAGAATGCTAGTAAGTTGAGCAGCATGGCTTTCGCCCATTGCACGAATGTGCATCAGTGGGATCACTGGGTTAAGCCATCAGACCATCCTCCCCTCTGAACTGTGGCGTCAACAAGAACTGTGACTTCTCCAAAGGTTCATCGTTATTACTTCATCCAGCTTTTCTTCTAAGTCGGTGTGTGCATGTTTCAGACATATTCCTCAGTGAAGAGCTGGACCTTACCATGACACACCCTGGCACCTGTGCCCAGTTCACCCACCTTGAGCAAGGGGCTGCAGGGGCAGTGAGGGCTGGCCCGGCTGCAGCGTGAGGAGGCCTTGGCGCTGCAGGGACAGGAGGTGCTGCTGCTGGAGCTGCTGCATCTGCAAGAGCTGCTGCTGGAAAGCCAGCTGCTGGGGAGCCACCTGCTGCTGCTGCAAGAGAGAGACCAGGAAGAACATGAAATGGTAGACACGTGCTGCTGCAAGAGAGAGAAGGGGAGAGAGAGTGAGACCCATGCCCCAGGAATGTGGGATGTGGATGTCTGAAACCACTGCATCACCCAACACTGATAGCAGGAAGTCCAAAACCACCGTTATCATCCAACACTGACAGTGGGATGTCCGAAACCATCACATAATCCAATGCTGACACTGGGATGTCTGAAACCACTGTCGTCACCCAACACTGACAGTGGTCACTAGGGGTGAGTGGAGGCTGTGTGTCAAGACTCGTGTGAGAAGGACTGAACGCCTCAGTTCTGAAGCCAGGTGACGAGTGGAAGCAAGCCTGCCTGCTGTGCTTACACAGGAGAAGAGCTCATCAATCACGTTAGCTCTTCCTACAGTTGGAAAGGCGTGAGTTTGGTAGTCACCATGTGAACTACTCAACTTTGATATCTTTAATTAGACACATTAGAAAGAAAACTGCAACACCACAGTGCACAGAGATTTGAACTCTGGACCTCCGAGGTGTGGAAGAATAAGCTGCCTTCTTCCCATGCTGGGAGAAGCTTTTAACTACTCTGTTTATCACTTCTGACATAAATAAATGAGAAAAAAACCCAGACATTTGAAGAAGAAAAACTTCATCTAATATTGTTAATTAGCCATGACAAATGATGAAATAACATTGTAAATCTTTCACAGAAAACACCACTAGATTTTAATTACACACATTCATAATTCAGCGAACAACACCATACTCCACTGTGTCTCATGTGAAGGACACTCTAAGCTTCAGATGCTTTCTCTCCCTGGGCTGGAGTTTCAGAACCCTTGGGGCTGGCGTCCAGCTTCCAGGGGCTTTGTTCTTGAAAAGAAGGGGCTTTACGGTTTGATAAATATCTTTTTGTTGATTGGACAATGACAGGAGGAAAACTTGTGTTGTGTAAAACATCAATACATCATTCCTGTGTTTAGCAGGCCTTGCTCCAGCCAAAAAAAATTAATGTAGATTTCCTCAGTAATTATCTGAGTGATAGAAAGATAATCCAGTGCAGCAGAACAAAAATAGAGGGAAATTATCTCATATCCTTAATCTGTGAGGAATCAGATCAAGGTGGAGGTCTCAGCCACATCACTGCTAACAATTCTAAAGGGAAAATTAACCCTTTCCCATCTGTAGCCCCCCCTCCCCCCCAGAATTCTTTAGGAAAAGAACAAGATCCATTTTCCTAATTCTAAGTATTAATCAAAACATCAGGGAGACTTTGCAACTAACAGGACTACACAACCCTGTCAGAGCTTTTTAAATCACACTTTACTAACAACCGCATTCACTTAACCTAACGCATGACCTCGATCTGATACCTCCATAAAAGGGTGTATGGATCAAGACTTTCTTATGCCAAGGTCAAAGAAAGAGAAAAATGGTGGTTTCCTTTCAGTCTCCATGTAGTTTATTTTACAGTAAAAAAAAATCATCTTTCTCATATTAGCAACCAATTTCAGACTTACTACCATGCCACTGAGAAAGTTAATTGAGTCTCACTCCAAAAAACAAATTCTATACCACTAACAACAAAAATTTAAATAAATTTAAATGAAAAGCCAGTGTTTTCATTTTAAAAACAGCATGCATAAAATGATCCACTTGTTTTCACCCTTTCCCAAGTTATCACATTAATGTAAAACCCAATGATAGTTATATTCATGTCAAAATGACTTTTCACTTTTTCAATAGATATTAATTCATGGCATTTTAAAACAAGGGGGGAGGAAAAGAAAAAACCAGCACTGATAAAATAAAAGATCAGGTCTCTAGTTCTTCTTGAGGAAGAAAATAACGGGGGTGTGTTTGAGTTCAGGGAGGGTGTTTCCTGTCTTACTGTAAATGAAATGTTTAAAAATTTTGTATTTATATAAAATGACTGATGGCTTTTCTGTTGTCACTGTGGCCATCCCTAGGAAAGCTCATGAAAGCTGTCCACGTTTGAAAAGCCAGGATATAAAAGTATACAAGGCCCATTGTCCAAAGAAAGAATTTAAAAGCAACAGTGGTTGCCAAACTGCTCCCCACCCAGTTACCAAACACAGGATACGAGCCCGTTTGTTTACTTCTCACAATTGAATGCACACAAAAAAGGTCTCCGTGCAGTCCCCTCAACAGGTCAGTAGTCAGTGTTAGAATGCTCAAATGCCCTGATAAACCTTGCATTTCGGATACCCTCCCTGGAGCTGCAGTCAAAGGTCTGTTTTCCTTTCTTCGGCTCCTCCCTACTGCCTAACATAAACTGTCATAACTGCCTGGGACAAACGGCCCTTTTAAAACAATCAACTTAGCCTACCTCACCCACACAGGATGGGAACTTTGTTTGTGGCTTGACTTACTATTAATTCTGCCTTCTATTTTCCACACCCATTCTGTAAGCAGTTGCTTGAATCGCCAGCTGTATGGGGGCCACAGAATATCTGCCTATCTCCTAAGGAAGGTTTCAGGTCTAACTCAGTGTGGAACCCAACTTTCCCAAGGAAACATCTTTGAGGCAACTTTAGGAAAAAAGCAAGTGAAGGTTCACTGTTTTGGCCAAAGTTCAAGCGACTTACAGCAAAGGTAATCAAAATAGGGAAGGGGTGGTGGTGGAGGAAAACCTGACAATTCAAAACTACGAGTCACTAATGACTGGGAATTCAGTAAATTAATATACTTGTTCCATCTGTCAACATTCAAGTTCAAATCTTCTTTAAAGTCAATACCACCACTCTACATTATGAAATTGCTCCCATGTGACTCTCTTTCATTGTAACACAAAAGGACCACCACCTGCATAATTTCAGGAGACTACCTCAGGAAATTAAGAGTCTCTTAATCAGTGTTACAACGCGTCTTGACCAAATCTACTGGCACTATGAACATATCTGGGAATCCAAGAAGACCTGCCCATGCGTCTGTCTACCCTCAGGATGTTAAGCCAACATATATTTTGTTATCGCCTTTGCCTTCAAAATGGATGACAAAGTGTGACCACAGCAAACCTAATGTCCTGGAGATGCTAAAATGCTACTGCAGTGTCTCACTTTGTTCAGACGCAAAGTATTCCCTTTCCTTTCCCGCCACCCTTCCCAAACTCAGACACCAGCAGCATTTCTGCATGCCGAGATGCCCCCTTTCTGACAGCAGCAATTTGGGAGAGTTAACTTTTATCCTTCCTTCTGCTGCGTAACTTTCCCCTTCACATTTCTTTATCTGCCCTCTGAGCACATCTGAACTTTCATGTTCTCCCAGCATGCAGATGTGCATTCCAAACTATGTCTAACAGACCAAATAAGAGGTTAATAAGAAGTGGCAACAGAAAGGAAAAACACAATCCCTGGTAACTGATAAGAATGACAGTGGCAGCCCTTTTTTGTTTGTCTTCAAGTATAGAGTTAAAGATCTTTAAAAAACTAAATTTTGATGCCTTTGAAAAGAAAGAAGCACAAAATAACAACAGGGGGTTATTGCCTGTGAGCCACAGGGGAGAAACTCCATAATTCTTATTCTCCCTTTTGAAGGCTGTTAGAAATCTGATTCAAAAAAGCAACGGCAGAAGGGGAAACCTCTTGAGGCTGTAACCATTTCCTGTGATCATGCATAATGTGCTTCAAAAGTGGGTTTTTACCAATTCTGTTGATCAATTGCACCTCCTTCATATCCCTTCTTTTTTCTGCTGTGTTTACATCTGATGTGACTCAATGACAAGCACTGTCTGAGACTGAGAAACAGGCCTGTCATGTTGATTTATGGGCGCATCAAACCACAACTTGTCCAAACTGAAGCTCGCAGTTCATTAATTAGAGAGTTGTGACTTTGAAGTCAGCTTTCAGACTGTGGTTTTTAACATTTGGCTTAATTTATATGCTCTTGAATGTGGATCTCTAAGGAAAAAACTGAAATTCCCTTCTTGTCTTTGAACTTCTTTTGACCGCACAATAATCATTTCTTTGTCCAGAGTGATGCCTGCAATCCCAGAGTCATTAACGCGCATTGAACTGCCACTGATGAGTAAGCCCTACTGAATTAGAAAAACAGCCAGCAAAACAAAGCTGAGAGCCTTCTGCACAGTGATATCTCACAATTACATGCCTTCCCTCCCTGTGCCATTTCCATTTTAATTACTGTTAGTCCTTTAGATTTACATTTTAGACACTTTTTAATCTGTTTCCTTTTCTATTATAGCAGCACCCAGTAGTACGCCACTGTACATAGGTTGTGTCAGCATTTTCATTAAAGCATCTCCTCCCTTTTACCCCCAAACTGCCCCTCCTCTACAGGGGGTTATATTCAGGCTGCTAAAGAAGACTCCAGGGTGAGAACTTGGAAGGGTATAGAAAATGCACCCAATTTGTGTTGAGGGAGGGACCGACAAAGGGAGAAGGTCTGGGTCATTTCCAGTGTGTAAAATCCTGGCCTCCATGCTTGTGTGGCAAGTCACCTGGTAAGACTCCTTCCCAACCAGGGAAAGTGGCCCCCTGCCTAGGGCCAGTGAAGAAGCCATTAAATTGGACTATTGAGCTGCTTATCGAGCTATACATGCTGCCATTCCAAGGAGCACACTTAAATGAAAAGTATTTCAGGCACTGTAAAAATATGAGGAAATTACATGACATAGGATAACTTTAGAATGGGTAGAAAGATGTCACGATAATACATGCATACATAAAAATATTCCCTCAAAATGACTAAGACTCGCACACACAGAACAGTGCAGAAGGTGAAGGGAACCGCTCTCTCCGCTGAAGGCCTTACCATTTATGGAACTACTACTGTCCCTTAGCTGGGTGGGATACTATGCCATGACTGTGTTACTTCCAAAGTACTATGCACATGAAAGCTGCTATAATGCACTATATTTTGTTAGGGAAACACACACACTCCAAGCTGGAGAATTCTGTAATCTTAATTTGTGTTATTGCACACTTGCCTTTAGCACTTACTATATGGACAACTTGCAGGAAGAAATTAAACTAAGATTCTAGGTGTTTAATCTTGCTCTAACTTCTTGTTTGTCCAGCCTCACAAGAGATTACGAAAAAGGCCATCACCACACACTCAAGCTCTCTGAGCTGGAAAAAAAAACAATCAAGTGTGTGTCCAAATCAGATTTTACTGAAAAGTGCTTCACTGTCCCCGGGTACCGCTTGCAAAAGGAGCCTGGAAGGTTCTGCCCACAATCCCACTTCCCAGTGCTCACACGAGGCATACTTGCAGCAGTGTTATAAAATACGTGTTAGCAAACAAATAGAACCCAGAAAAATCTGAGCGAAAACAGGACAATAATTCTTGGTCTGAAAGCTGAGAACCGATAGAGTCAGCTCAGTTGTGCAATCATTTAAAAGATGAATGACAGTTTAATAGCCACTAGATAGTCCTCTGGGATCTGTGGTTTGAAAGTAAAATATGTATTGTCGGTACCTCTTTAGGCTGTTTTCCAGCATGTTGTTGTTGTAAAAGTTGAAGCTGCAACTGCTCCTGTTGTTTTTTATAAAACTCTTGAAGCTGCTGCTACAAAGAAAGGAGAGGACGGTAAGTCACAGAGGGTATAGCGCCAGTCTACTGTCCCTCTTGGTTCCATATACAAACGGTGATTTGAAAAATAGCATCCTTTTATCTGTAATGGCCTGACCTTTAGTTTGAAACTTGATAATAAATTTCAGCACACGCTGCCTAGTCTTGGCATTATTGTTTGAAAAGTAATATCCCAAATGAACTGATGAAAAACATACCATTTTCTACACAAATTAATTAAAATAAGGCAAGGGATGACCTTTGATTGTACAACAAAGCCAATATGCCCTTGCTGAGAGAGTCTGGCGAATCTCCACTGTGAAACAGGCACACGCATCCTAAATGATAGGGTTGAGAAAAGCTGAGGTTGTTTAGTGTGTGCATCAGCACCGTGGGTGAGCCAGCCTCCTCTGCACCCTGTCCCCACACCTCACCCCATAATGCTGGTCACTACAGTACTGAATCTCATCTTTTCCATTCAGGTGTTCATGAAGTCTGAAGATTAGGTCTCCATGGAACAATGGCAGCCAGAAATGCATTTCAGCATTAGCACAGGTGAAAAAAATAAAGGCTACTATGTACCTTATGATTAGCCAACCCCCAAATGGTTCTTTAAGTAAAACAAAACAAAACAACCACAACAACAACAACAAAACAAACCACACACACAAAAAAACAAAAGTCGGTAAGTTTCCAAGTTGAAGTCCGGATTTCAAGAGCTGTTCCATTAAACTCGTTCCCAATGTTCTCCCCACTCTGTTTTGATTCACATCATTTAGAGGCCTCTGGGCTTACCAAATAAAAGAACGTAAAGCCACATAAGCCTAAAAGATCTTATTTCCTCCAAATCCAATTACAGCCCTATTCTCAGTCCATTGAGTGCTCTCCAGGTCCACATCCAGTAACTCTGGTAGAGTTTCTCTCTTTCAGGGACATAGATGAAGCCTGTCCTACCCACACACCCTGCTGTGCTTATTCTGTCAGGAGGAAAGCTGCTGCTCGGGTGAGGGCAACTTGACTGGAGTGATAGGCAGGTGTGTAGGACACAGAGCAGGAGGAAGGACAGTTACCTGTTGAAGCATGAGGGCCTGCTGCTGCTGCAGGAGAACCTGGAGCTGCTGAGGGCTCAGCACTTGTTGCTGGAGGATCTGCTGCATTTGCTGGGGAGTGATGACTTGGGGTGTCATCATAGCCACTGACACGGGCACCTAGAACATTAACACAGGATAAGCAGGAGCCAGGAAACCACACGCACACAGCACTCAGTCTTTCTGGGTTCAGCAGCTGCCGGTCACCAGACTGCTTCAAGAACTGACCAATTTCCCATGCACAATGTACTTATCCAGAGGGGAGGTAGCAACGGACCCTACTGAATCTATTATGACGTTTATTTTAGGCAAATAATGAAAGAAAATCCTGCAGCACTGACAGGTGTTCCAGGCATTTTTGCAAGCAGACAAGGACAGAAGGCTTAGTTAATGTTGTCTGCAGCTCGGTTAGAACAATTTCAATTTCTTATTAAGAATGAGTTTTCCGTCAGAGTGAGCTGTAGGAAGTCAACACAAACTTAAATTTTGTTTTAGCAAAGAAGGCAAATGGGAACCAGTACCTCTGCAGCTGGAGCTCACATGATTCATTTCCTCTGTGGATCGTGACTTTAAGGACAATCAAGGGATGCTTAGTCTTGTGGATAACTGGACCGTGGACACACCTTCTGAACTTAAACACAGACCCTTCCTACAACGCCTTTTGCCCTTCCTTATTCACCCAGCATACAGATGTCTCTGTTCTTTCATATTATGTGTGATACCATTAAAGCTGCTTTCCATGACATTTCAGTGACAAACAGCTCCAGTGATGAACTTGATAGCATTTCATATTTGCAACTGTTAACACGTTTCTGCACGGGCATCTCTGCAAGGAACCTGCACACAGTATCTTGAAAGGATGATGTCTTGTTCAGATAAAACACTGACATTAAAATGACAGGCTGTCTTGGCCAAGGTTACACAAATTGTATTCAAGCGGATACCTAATGACAATGCTATGAATTCTGCAAGCTTTCTAGAATGTAATTTAGCTATTCAAAATAATCACTGCACTTGTGTTTAATTTGCAGACTACATTGAGAACCATTTTGTCAGTCCCCGTAATACAAGAAGACTATTTCATGAAAAATCACCCCCCCCAAATAAAAAAAAAGGAAAGAAAAAAACAATGAAAGAAAAGACAAAACTGTATGTCTTCTAACAGTAATATTTAAGCAGCTTACTTTTCTTTGGTTTCTAATCAAACATGTGACAGCAAGAAGCAGTAAAGGATATACTTTTGTTAAAAAGGATCTGCTGTCATTTCATGTATTACAATAAAAGGTAATAACATGTTTTGCACTTTGCCTGTGTGCCACTTTAAAAAAAAAATCTGGCAGACAATAGCTGATCAAAAGATAAAAGAATTTAAAAATCTTTCAGGGGAACAGTAAGCAAAAATCGAGAAATGCAGTATTAATTTTATGTAACATAATGCCTTAATAAGCAGTTTATCTTGACTTTTTCACATGATTTGTCCTGTCATTTGCATAGCAAGCTCTCATTCCTAATTTCACAGTCATTATGCACTGATGTCCCGATTTCTCAGCATCACTAATTTTGATGAACTAAAAATGGTTCCTGAAGGTCAGATTCATGTACAGTGAACACCCTGCACTGTTGTCGCGGGTATGTTTGTGTGAGGATGTTTATATACAAGTTTCTCATTGTTTGGAAAACACTAACCAGAACATTTGAAAAATTTCATTAACCCAACTCTGGAAGGTCATCAACAAATTCTTTCTATTGCAGCGGCCTTTCAAATGTGGATGTAGATACATTGTAATTTAAAACAGATGGGAATGTCTGAATATTTTTACATGCAAAACGGGACAGATGTATATGAATGGATAAATTATCCTTTTTAAAAAAAGACACTACTTCCAAACACAAAATATCACCAACGGTTTACAGTGGACTTCAATCCACGGCAAACACCAAGAAGACATTATCGAAAAACACCTAACCATCTATAAACTAATTCCGATTACTCTACTTTGTCTTCCTACAGAAGAAACATTTTGAATTTTTCAATATGTATTTGGGTGCCAATCACTACCTTCTGAGCTGCTAAAGCCAAGATAACACAACAGAAGTTTACTTTTCCTGGAGAGTTGCATCATCGTACCGGGAGGCTTAGGTAAACAAAAGAACCATGTTTAAGGTTCTTTTTTCCTCTGCGTTCCTTGGATGATGTACAATACAAATACTCTTGAGCCAAATTTCTGATGGTGATGAACAGGAAAATAGACAGGAATAGGGTGGTGTAAGATCTAAACTGGCGATGAACACAAAATTAACAGTGTTATAGCAGAAATCATCCCAGAAACTACACTTGATCATAATTTTTAAAAGAACTGTGGAAAGCTTATGCTAGAAAGGGGTACAAGAAAATTTTGCAGGGGGCTGATGGAAATGCCCTCTATCTTGGTTGAGATGGCAGTCACACAGGTGTATAGAATTATCAAAATTTTCCCAAATGTACATTTAAAATGAGTGCATTTTATACTATGCAAATTATGCTTCAATAAAATTAATTTTAAAAAGTTAAAAAGACTGACATATAATTTTTAAATCTTTACATACAGCCAACAGTATAAATTTCCTCTTCCCATAGTTATTCAGTTTTTGTAGTCGTGTTATGAAACGGAAAAGTGAACTTGGGCCTCTCCTTTTTCCCTTTGGACATGGAGATGGAGGTGCTGATGAGTTTGAAAATGCACAAAGCAGCAGGCATAGCCAAAAGGAAGAAAGAGGCAAGAAGCTGGCGTCGTCCTGCAGCTTGGGGATCGGTCTCTGAATAATCAGAAGTGGGCTATTATATCCCGATGGCCTTACCTTTGCTTTTACTATCTGAAACCACATTTTCACACCAGTTAGCTCTGAGCCTCCAAAGTGGACTGGAGATTAATTTATAAATGTGATAAAACTGAGATTTCCTTCCCCAAAGTTTATGCTCCATGTCACGAAAAAAGGTTATGGAAAGCTTTAGGAAACACACCCAAATGGACAGAAGCCACTGTGGGATAGAAAGGTGGGGGGGGGGGCAAACACATTTTAAGGCTTTAAACAGCTAAGAATTATAGCTTACATACCCCTCCCTAAACTCCCAATGTTCCAGTTTTTCACACAGTCAGTCCCTACTAATACCAGGAATCAAAGGGCATGCAGTACCAGCGAGAGGCTATTAGAGCCCACACTTTATTGCCCATTACTACTGAGGTCATTAGCAGCAAGAGTGATTGTACCGGTCTTAACCTATTGATCACTGCAACTACTATCATTTAATCCTGTGTTGAATGTCTGGAAAGCAGCTAAAGGCACACAAGAGAGAGTGCTTTAGCATTGAGAAATATGGTCAAAGCTTAGAAATTACACTTTGATTCATAAAATCTAGCCAGTGGTTTAAATCAATAGTATTTAAAACAGTCATGTGAGTTTTTCACTACAGTGCTCTAATATTTATGGGCCCCTCTTTGAGAGTATTCAGTCAGAACTAAAACTTGTTTCCCCGATTCTATGCCATCTCCTTTACCTTCCTTGAGAAAAGAAAAATAACATTAATTTCTGATATTTTTGGTGCTACAGGGCTCATGCCTTAACTGGTAGTTCAACTTATTTCTTGTTTTCTTTCTCAAATGAAAATTTAAATATAATGCAAAAAAATTATATCCCCAATACTGTAAGTACTTTAACTTAGTATATAGGAATGCGTATGTTTTATGAGTTAACAATGAATCATAAAAGGCAATTTATGAAGAACTAGAATGATTCTGCCTAGCTGCCTTCAGGGATCAGAAATTCAAATTAAAGTTCTGGCAGACATTTAAAGAATGCTAGCATACAAAACGGAATTTAAAAAACACACACGGTTAACACTCTTTAGTTGAGTTTCAAGAGGAAATTTTGAATTAAAACATACACACCCACTCGTGTGCGACACCACTGACTGATAGCAACTGGGTGTGGCTGACCCCAGGTGTGCATAAATCTGCCGGAATGGCAGAAATACAGCTGAGCTTCGGATGCTGCTACTATGGGCCTGTTGCCACCTTAACATCAGTAATTGGCAAAACGTCGTTAGCACTAACAAGTGCTGTAAAAAGCCCTTACACTGCCATGTAAATTTTGCCTGATACAGTTTTTACTTCGAAATGACTTCATATCATCTGAATGATAGGAGATAATTAAAATAATATGAATTATTATTTTCTTTTATTCCCAATAGGCATGGTAGATGATGGAAGAGAAAAAAAATCTAAAAAGCTAACAAATAAAAACACCCATAGAAACAATACTTATTTTTAATCTAGGAGACAATTGGAGGAATTGAGCGAGTGGGGAGAAGACACAATACAAATAAGGAAAATAACATGTTATGTTTTTTTTTGCTTTCACTTCAGTTTACATTCGTATGATCTATAAGTAAATACTGCCCAGTATCAACACACATAAATCTTGTACATCAGCTTCTTCTCACAATTGCTATGTGTACAAATAATAAAAATGAGAACATGAAATATTTTAAACACAGTTTTATTTCAATTAATCTGGATTAATACTTTAGAAACTATTTTTAATCTCTGGTCTTTCAACACATGTATGTCCCAGAAAACTCCAGTCCCACAGAGAGAGAGTTTGGGCCGTGTTTGGATGATAACTGACCAGGCTAGGCAGTGATACCTGGTTCATCAAATAACAAGAACAAAATAAGTTTTAAATCAGAAGGTTCCAGAACATCAAAGCAAACCAAAGAAAATGACTCCACAAAAAAAATGAACTATACCAAATTTTACATAGCCATATAGAATAGTCTGTGTAGAAGAAACACCACTGCTGCCCCGAGAGAGACAACAGTTTCCACAATAAGCCAGTGGATAAAACTAATATATTGGCAAGCAGAAAAGTTAGGAAGCTTCTATCCGTCCCCATCATATCTAGAAAGAACACATGCATGCGCACACACACACAGGGAGATACCATGCTAAGCAGCTGTATCATAGAGAAAAGAAAATACATCCCTGACATAATATTTCAGTCTTAAAAAAATTAAAAAGCCTACTATTCATGTGGGAAGTGTAATTCTGTTTCATTATGGAATTCTGCTTTTTGTATAACTCTTTTAGAGTTAGCTATTTTGCCACAATACTGTACAAAGCATTAAGGCAGGTAATGGTTATTATATTAATGCAAAATCATCTAAGTAGTGAGTCATTAGCATAACTGTTCTCTCAGTAACAATACAACCACCTATTAAAATTTCTGAAAAAAGGGCCTCTTTAAAATGCAATTAGCATTTCATTTTTATCATGTTGTTTATTGCATTCTATCAAGAAAGGCTATCTTTCTTTCAGGAAGGATTGTATGGCTAAGACTTGCCTGCCAATCAGGAGTTATTTCAGGTTATCAACCCTAATAAGCCATCTCTAGCAAAGCTCCTCCAGCTCTTCTTTTCTTTTGTCTTTAAATTTTAAAGAGGGGTCAGAAATTCCTATTTGTTTACAGCAGACAATTACTGGAACCTCAACTGCTGTCCTCTAACATCCCCCACGCACAAGGTTACTCACTAAGTGCCAGCAGAATTGTTTTAGCTTCAATAAATATCAGCTTTATTTGCATAAAAATATAAAGTTTACATAAATTAAATCGCTTCTTCCATTAGCAACTGTTAAATACAGGAAACAATGGAAGCTACACCTGAAAATAATCATCAGATAAACACTGGTGTTTTCAACTGAGCAAGTATTATTATTACTATTTAAAGGGAAAAAAGCTTTTTCCTCCCTCAATCCCTTCCTCCTGTTGAAGAGATGGAAAATAATTTAGTGCACGTGAATCAAAGCTGCTACGATAGTTTATACTAACAATAACAACAACAATCATTTTTAACTGCTGCAAATCGGAGGGGAGAACTACTCTAAGAAGGTACCTCGGAGAACCACAAAAAGAGATTCTATCCATAAATTTTGAGCTCCTGAAGAGAAAAGGAAGAGGCCTTGGCTAAATAAGTTCTCTTAAATTGAAACGTTATTCAAAAATAGTGAGAGAGGTAGCCACTGTATCAATCCTATTTGAGACACATACACAATCAAAATAAAGGATACCTTATAGATACCATTGTAGGTCAAAGGATACTATTAAATGCAGAAAAATGGAGTCTTTATCTTTTCTCAATAAAACATTTTTTTAAGACTAAGAATAAAATGTACAGCTCTGCTTTTTTTCATGCTCTAACCAGCACAGAAAATATCACAGGAGCTTAACTTCAAATATGTGTTTCTTCCCCACATTATTGAGGTGGAGGGGGGTACTGTAATAGGGTTGAGACATTCAGGTAGGCCAAAAATAGATCATTCCAAAGTTGGATAAGGCCTTACACTTTTAGGGTGCGTTGCCTCCTTTTTTTAGAATTACAACTTTGGTTTCTCAAATTGTGCAGTTTCTCATTCGTATTTCCAACACCTTCACCTTATACAGCACAGTTAAGCTAAGGGGTGCAAATTAGATTCTAATGAGAAAACATCAGTTGCTTCTTTGACAATCTCACCATTCACTGATTTATTTCTAATGAAGACAAAACCCAGCCAAAAGCTCCCTATGTGTTAAAGGTCAAAATATGTTCAAAAATACTTAGTAAAATTCAGGCAAATGGAAAAGCTGGGAGGACACATCTCATGAAATGGTGTGACAATTAGAGTAATTGTACAAAAAACCACCTTCAGAAGAAAATATGAGAAATTAAGCTACCACAATTGTAACAGGTTAGATGAAAAAAAATCAAAATTTAATGTATTCTCCCCTGTGTCATCTTGTTTTGTCAAGACATCAAATAGAATTGGGAAGTACAAAATAACAAGCCCTTGAGAAATCAGAGAAGCCGACCTTTTTGATGTTGTTGATTTACCTTGTTCTCAGTTATTTGAACAACAATGTTTCAGATTTAAGGGCAAGATAAAACTTAAAAATTAAAACATGATACCAAGGTGTTCTAAAAAAAAAAAAAAAGTACACCATAACATTTAGACTGCATCTTCATGCTTTTAACTGGATTTGAAAATGAGGCATGATGTATGTGGTTTGCTATTCACTATTCTTTCTAAATTAATTTCTCCTCAAACAGCTGCCAGGTTGGAAGAGATTATTCATTCCTACAATCCTAAAGTAGAGGCCCCGTTTACCTCTTTCCAGATAATACTGCATAGGACTGTTTAGCTAAGAGGTACCTGAGTTTTCTTAAAAAAAAAACATAAAGGAAAATAAAGCTGAATTATATGAGGAAGGAAAAAAGTACTGCACCCTCAAAATGACTAAAATGAATGTCCAGAAATATCATGCTGCTTCCGCTTCCAAGAAAAGAAACCTTTCATTAAATAAAAATTTAGTTTAGAGAGTTAAGGCTATCACCAAATCTAGCCATGCAGGTATACACAAAGCTATGTTCCCTCTTTCCCCCGAGGGACCTACAGCTCATCAGAATGTTAACTCCTAGGCTTACTTGCCTACACTTCTCCAAAACAATGTGTACAGAGATGTATAAAATCAATATATCACAAAATAGTTATCCCAATTTTTATATATCTTCTTCTACTAGAGAATATACCCGAACCAAACAATGTTTTAAAGGTACTAAAAGTAAATAACCCAGTATTTACAAACAATACAATTTGTAAAACTTGGACTAGTTAATAGCTATTTAATGATTATAACTCCTTACTGTGGAATTCATATTTCAACATATAACACACACAGAGGCACAACTTATGTGTTTATTTACTTGAACCTTCTCTCATCATCTGTTGTTGCATTATTATTCCTTGCTTAAATCACAAAGAACTACTTGAAGTGGATTCTAGTTGGCTATCACATTTGCCTAGTTACTAAGATAAGAAAACAGTTTTAAATTTCTCTTTAGTGATGTTCACCTACAGCTAAATCACATAATAAAATGAATTTTTCCAACCTTCCTTTTTGCCAATCAAATTTTACTCAAAATCTGTATCAAGCCGAGAAGTTGGTTACAATATTCTCTCCTGATGATTTCAGAAACGCAGTAACTCAAACACACTTCTGCCACATTAGCACAGATAAATCTGGAATTTCATGGCTTCTAATTAATGTGGATTTTAATTTTTCTGTGTCTTACACATGTGTGGAGGCTGGCTAAAAAGTTGCAGAACTGGTCAGTGTCTTCAAAGAGTTTATCTTTCAAATGACAGCTCCTGACAATATGCAAATACAAAGCAGCGCTGGTGAGGGTTTTGTTTTTAAGGTACACTTAACTGCAAACAAACAAAAAAGATTCAAGCCAACAGTTCCTATCACAAGCTTTCTGATGATTTATGGTTTACCAACTGAGCAAGGTTATACAACACGGCATGCCTTTAGATGCATTATTTCAGCTAGTTGAGATTTAATTAAGATCACAGCCTCTAAAATCCCTGTCAAATGAAAATTCTGAGAAGACAATACACTATATATCCTCATGCAAAATGTTTCCATTCCATCCTGTGGAAAAATGTGAGTTAATCTGCGTTTCTATGGCTGCAACAAAAGTTCACTAATTTTGTTTTCTTTTGACACTTCAGTTGTTTTCTATTATATGTTGTAAGATCATTCCTTTCCAAGGAGGGAAGAAAAAAAATCGAGAGTGACACATGTTGCAGAAAATGAACTTGACATTATTATTCAACATTATCATAGCTTAGCTATGTCATCACATGTTCACATAATCAGCCCATGCTTGGAAGTTTCATTTAATGAAACATGTTTATTTAAAAACACAACACAAACAGGAAGCCTACCCTCCCTGAATTACTCAGATTAAATAACTGATTGACATGCTATGCTTCTCATTTTCTTAACTGACCAACTTTTCTATCAGATGAGCTGCACAAGAAAAGAAAGTTCCTAATTAGGGCAAATAGGAGAACATAAAGCCCATTAGTTTCCCTCTGTAAATAGCCCTTAGTGTAAAAAAAAAATCTTTAATAGTTTTCTCATAAATTGGTAAAAAAAAAAATTATAGGCCCTGGCCGGGTAGCTTAGTTGGTTGGAGCGTCATCCCACCACGCCAAGGCTGCCGTTGGACCCCTCGTCAGGGCACATGCAAGAATCAACCAATGAATGCATAAATGAGTGGAACAATAAATCTCTCTCTCTCCCTCTCTTCCCTTACCCTGTCTCTATAAAGTCAATAAATAAAAAATTTAAAAAATGTATAATCATGTGGCCCTTTGTGTAGACCAATGTATTTTCATATGCATCATGTTAATATTTGTTGCCTATCTTAGGCCTTAGAAATGACAGGTGCTTGCAGTCTGGCTCTTGACAGGCCACTACACAAATAAGTGTCTTGCCTGAAAGGGCTAATGCAGTACTAATGAACAATAAATCAACTTTGATTATCAAGTGTCAGCCCAGTCCGTTCTCAGTTCAGCTCTATCACATCCCAGAATAAGTCAGTCAGGTCTCTGGGTAGGCAGTCTGTATTTTGGTTTCATTTTTACACACTTGTCACTAAAATGTGTCAGGCAGCAACAAAGAATCACATAAAATCGAAGTAAGCCCTTTTTCAATTTATGCAGAGGGTACCAATTTGGAGAATGTGCTTCTGTCTTCACTTGATTTACTTAGTGAGGAGGCAACATTCAATAAACATTCTTTTAAACAGCAGCAACACATCAAATCCAAAACTAAAATCTTAATGTGATCAGATCATGTCTGAGGTCTTTAATGTGTTCAAGCTAGGTTCAATCCTAGCTTGAACACGTTAACACATAAACCATCTTTGATTGCACACACATTCTCTTGAAAAATCTATTACAAACCAACAAACCAACACAAGGCTGCTTCTAAAATAAAAACTTCACTTGATTTAAACAAACAAATAAAAGGCTCCTTTAACACTGATTTCCAAATGATAAAATAAATGTAACATTTTTTTTTCTTAAGCAGATTAGTCACTGATAATATGATTCACATTTCCTGTTACCAGGCTTAATTTTTCCCCCAAATGTGTCACTTTCAGAATGTTGGAACCTTTGGAAATTAGATGATTTGTATTTTTAAATTGACTTGCTTAGAATATTTGGTTCGGGTGGACACGAATACAAAATTATTAGATATTTTCCTTAAAACTGGCAGGCTTTGAAGGAGTTAATCCCCAAAAGGAAGAGTCTATACGTACTTTGCTCTAAAACTTTACCGCCCACTTCCTAAAGATCCTCTTTCCCATCACAACACTTGGGGCGAGGGCGGGGGGGTTCTCCTTTCCATTGACCGTCTTTCAAACAGTTTTGACAGTTGAGTTTGCTGCACTCGGATGAGAAAAGGCCATTCCTCACTCAGCTGCTCGTCCTCTCCGAAACGCCTCTCACTGCTTAATTAACTGGCGAAGTAACGCGACGGTGGCTGAGACTCGCAACCTGCTGGAGTGCCGCTTCATCCGCCTGCTTCGCTGTGGGGCTTTATTCCTCCCCTTCCTCCTCCCCCTTCCCCCTTCAATGAACGTAAACTCCATCAATTTGAACAGCTAAACTGAATATAGCCTAGACAGAGAGAGAAACAACCATCAAAAGCAAAGAAACAGCCACGGGTTACACTGAGATGGAAGGCGCCTTGTATATATCCTACTCTAAAAGTGACACACATCACACCCCAGATACGTCCCCCGCCTGGAAGTATGGGGAGGGCTTTTACCAAAGTGGCTGCGGGAAGGCCAGACCCGCAAAGAATGAATTGCTGAACG
This sequence comes from Carollia perspicillata, assembly GCA_004027735.1. Classification (NCBI taxonomy): domain Eukaryota; kingdom Metazoa; phylum Chordata; class Mammalia; order Chiroptera; family Phyllostomidae; genus Carollia; species Carollia perspicillata. The sequence continues at coordinate 30,660 of PVKM010000068.1, read as the reverse complement.
GAAAGGAGAACGCGAGAGCCGGCACAGGCAGGACTTTCTCCAACTCGCAACTACGTCCCACCCAACAACATTTAAAAGGAGGGCGAGAGAGAGAGGGTGTCTTTCCAGGACGCACAGGCCTGTGCTTACTTCCCTCCTCTTCACCTCTTCTCTCGCCTCCGCTTCCACAGCCCAACTCCCACCAAGTTAGTAAACAGCGATCGTTAACATTATCTTTTTTAAAGGCTCAACTTAGAACCGCTCGGATGCTCCCGCGGTCCGCAGCAACACCCCGGGAAGCTGCCCCGTGGAGCCCGGGCAAGAAGCGCAGACCGCCAGATCAATCACGGACTCACCTGACACTGTCCATGTAGCCGCCGGGCGCGCGGAGCCGGTGCGGGTCTGGGCGCCGTGGCCCGGCGCGCGCGGGCGGGCGGGCGGGCGGGCGAGGGTCCTGCGGCCTCGGTGCGGCGCACTGCACGCGCGGGCGCTCGGCTCGCGGGCTGACACACGCGCCGCGCCGCGCCCCCCGCCCCGCCCGTTCCGCCAATCACAGCCCGCCTGAGAGCGCCGCGCCGCGCCCTCCGCCTCCCACACAATGGGCCCCGCGCCGCCCGGCGCCCCGGTTCGGCGCCGCAGGTGAGCCTTGCCTCTGCGCGGGCCCGCTCGCTCGCGCTCCGCCAGCCGACCCGCCTCTGCCCGGAGTCCGGGGCTGGCCTGCCCGCATCCCTGCGGCCGCGGCCACCGGTGGGGTTGCGTGTTTGCTGCGTCTTGGAAACCGACAAAGAGTTGTCCCCACCTTCCAGACAAGACGGAGGGGCACCGGAGGGGACTGGCCACTGGGCGCACTCTGCACCCTCATAGCAACTGCTTAGAGCCGGGAGGGCGCGGGCTCAAAGAAGCGCTTTCCTCGAAAACGGCCTTTGCAAAAGAACTTTTCTCTTCACGTGGACGGTTTCAGCAAGCTTGGGCCTCTATTCCCCCTTTTCTCCTCTCGGCCTCGCCAAAGTGTGCTGGTGCGAACATAGAGCTACCATCCAGGGGCAAGTGCTTGACTACCAAGGTGTCTCGTCGCAGCATCGAGCGAATTCCCATCGATAATGACAGATGCTAAAGAAGGCAACTGACACAGGCTCCTTAAGAAATACCTCTTTAAATTCCTTTCTTATTTATACAACCACAGCAACAACAAAAGCTACTCTGCATAGGCACGTTAACATGACCTCTATCACAAACAGCCAATCTTTAAGGCTACTTATAGCTGAGTACCGTGTTTTGAAAAAATCACCAGTGTGCTAAATAAACTCTGTTGGCTGGACTGGCACGACTTAGGTGCCAGGTCAGTTTCTTCAATTTTGGCAGCTCTAGAAATTATCTATTTACCGTATCTAACTTCAGAGAAAAACCTGGTCTATTCTTAAAGCACAAACAAACAAATCATTTTTATTATTTTTTTCTCAAAATATTTCAGGATAAAGTAGTACATCGATATTACTTAGTTTCCTTTGATTAAGAAAGCAAGCCACAAATCCTAACCCAGTAATTCCAGATTTACTTGACAGTATTTTTGCTGTCAGGTGTCAACAGGCAGGTTACTATGAACCAGAAAACATATTGATAAAATTTCCAATCGAGCCAATGCCTTAATTTCAATAAGGTCAGAAGGGAACAGACAATCCTCCCACTAAATTAGCTGCAAAAAAAGAAAAGTACCAGTGGCAGACGCTATCCACCCTACAGTGTTTCTATGTCAGATAACAAATTTACTAATGGAATTTTTCAGGTCACCAAAATATGACCCCACCCTCTCATGAATATTCAATAGAGAACCAAGGAAGGTCTCTTTTAGGGAGAGGGACCTTAAATCTGGCCAAATTTACCACGAATCATGGAGTTCTGCCTCTTAAAGAGACATACTCCTCTGGGAAGGGCTGGCAGGGCCCCAAAGACAGAAAATAAAAGTACAGGAAGTTCTCTTCAACCAATGCACACTGAGAAAGTAGAAATGCTTATTTCAAAACACACATGTGATTTTTCAAAGGTATTATAATTATTTTGAGGTTTAATGTCTGTGGACAAAATTGGAGAGCACTCTGAATAAACAATTTATTTTTAAAAGGTTAAGTTTATCATGAGGCATCCATAAAACTCATGCATACTTTTTTACAAGTTGGACTAACTACCTCTTTTGCAGGTCAGTGTTTATCAGTTAAGAGTCTCCAGAAGCATTAAAATCAACAACAAACAAACAAACAAACAACAAACATTACAGATGTTTATGGCCCAGTTGTGGAGATGCACCTTACACAGAATAATCAGAGTGATGCAATGTGGCAGTTACAGTACTAAGTTGTATGATGGTTTCTTTAAGCACATGGGACCACAGAGAAGGGGCAGATCAATGGGAGCAGGAGAGGTCTGGGAAGGTCACTTGGGGTGGTGGTATTTAAAGGACTGATGGTTGGATAAGGGGGAGGTGACAGTATGGAGAGGGACGCGGCTTAGCAAGCTAACTCAGAGGCCCTCCCTGCCTACTCTCTAAACATGATACAGTGACTCAGAGACTATTTCCAGGCAAGGAAATGTACCATCAGTGATAGACCTGGAGAAGCTGTATATGCCCAGGACATTTTGATGAATTCTGGGTGGTCAGGATCCCCTTCCACATGGGTCTACCTGGACTGTTCTTGGGATACACTGACAACTGGAACCTTCCACCGCTAAAGTACAATATAAAATGATAAAACTCACAGTGACTTGACCTGGCCAAGTGGCTCAGTTGGGTGGGGTGCTATCCTGTACAACAAAAGGCTGCAGGTTCAATTCCTTGTCAGGGTACATACCTAGGTTGTGGGTTTGATCCTCAAACAATCCATGTCACTTTCTCGCATTGATGTTTCTCCCTGTCTCTCTCTTCTCCCTTCCCTCTCTCTCTCTCATATCAATAAATATATCCTTAGGTGATAATAAAAAAAAACAGTGACTTACAAGACTTAGGTAATAGCATTTACTCGTCACTGTGAGGGCTTTTGGGAAAGGCTGGGTCAGAAAGGCCAAAAAAAAAAAAAAAACAAAAGGCCTTTGGATTGGAGGGTGCTTTAGAATGGGTTATTCAGCCATAAGGTCTCATTGTTTTCAAACCATGAATAGAAATTGCAATCCCCATTTCATAGAGGAGGAAACTGAGATTCAGAAAGGCAAAGTGATTTATTTTCATATGTAGCATCACAGGCCCCATGGGAGAGCAGATACTGAATAGTTAAAGAAAAAGAGAGGCCATGATAACATAAGATGAATATGGGAAGGGGGTGCTGATGTTTAAGAAAGAGTGAAGGACATGCTACATATGGTACTAAAAATATTTTTTTTATTTTAAAAATTTTAAAAGATTTTATTTATTTATCTTTAGAGGGGAAGGGAAGGAGAGAGGGAGAGAAATATCAATGTATGGTTGCCTCTCATGGGTCCCCTGCTGAGAACTGGCCTGCAACCCAGGCAAGTGCCCTCACTGGGAATCGAACCATGGTTGTTTGGTTCGCAGGCCCACGCTCAATCCACTGAGCTACACCAACCAGGGCTTGAAAAATATTTTTGATGCCCACATCCCAACACCCACAACAGATATAGCCCCTGTTCAAACACCATATATTAAGAAACCTATCAGTTGCTAAATGAGTCCATTGTGCAGCTGGCTGTATACTTAAGAACAGATTACTATGATCCTACCCCAAACTCTAACCAGCAAATAACACACCTGGGACGAAAATTATGTGCTATGTTAGGTTCTGCTGGGCTTTGGCCTTGACTACAGGAGAATGTGAAAGGTTTGCTGCCCATCCGAGCTGAGCATGAAGATAAGATGTATTTTAAGGGGACAATCAGGAGGAGTGCCAGGACATGATTCCCATGCACTGATTGAATGGCACACTGATGAGTGACAAGGAACCAGCAATGCTGCATGGCCCACATGCTCCAGCTCCAGCTGAGGTCTTGCTTTGCTAGGAGCTGCTTGGAAATAACCAGACCTGTGAATGGACATCGGCTTATATATATCTAGCAACAATGAGAGAGGGAGACCTGCCCAGATAAAGTCAGTTATGGTACCATGTTCTCAGAGGAGACAACTGCAGTTTCTGTTGCCAGGAAGTTGATTTGCCAGTCAGTGAAATAACAACTGATGAATAATTTGATGGGTCACAAAATCCACTGCATGATGAGAGGCCAAGACCTTCATTCAATTCTCCATCTTCTTCCAAACAACATTTGTGTTGACACTTATTTCCTCTCCCTTTTCCAATTAATACAGTGGAGTATCCAGAACATATCCTGAAACAACAACTTAAAGCACAGGTGGCAAACACAAGGCCCTCGGGCCGAATTCAGCCCTCCACTTTCTTTTATCTGGCCAGACCCCTTGTTTCTACCAGTGCTGAGCTCTCCCTTAACTGTTAAGGAGTAGTTACATTTGTACAGTCCTAAAACTACATTCAGCCCTTTGAAGGCAACCACGAGGCTGATGTGGCCCTCAGTGAAAATGAATTTGATACCCCTGACTTAAAGAGATCTGACCAATGAATCCTGTTGCTAGAGAGAAAGTGCTGAAATAGATATTCAAAATTTAAGCTCCTTGCTCCAGTGAGGGCTTGAAGGCCGCCCAAAGCATCATTTCTCTCCAGTAGGAGCCCTGCTTTCCTATTTCGGACCTCTCCAAGGACTGTCGACCTGCAGACAATTACAGTTATTAAACTGCAACAGCCATACCCAATTCCTAAGATTTGGGCATTAGTCTCCAAGGAGCCACGATTCCTTCTTGATTTATACAGCACTTTTACTTAAAAAGCATAAATCAATATATCGTCCATGTACAGGCAGTTAAGGCAGGTAGCTCCACACTGATACTGTGTGTGTTTATGCTGTTGTTGTCTATGTTGAAAATAAAGCTACTAATTATGTTGTTTTTCCTCTGTGCCTGCTTGGCCAAGGGAAGACACTAAGTTCTTTTCTATTCTACAGGAGTTTAAATTTGTCTTTATGACATCCTCCCAATTGCCCTAGCATCTTCACTAATGCAACATTTTATAATGCCAGTGTCCCTTGTTCACTTATATATATATAGACACTGCGTGCCATGTCAACCTTCAAGAGACTTATGAATATCATGGGCATATAAACTATGGAAAACATTTACCTCCCTAACTAAATCTCTCACTCTAAATGTGAAGATATTAATAAAACATCTCTACTAAACAAAATCACATATGGAAAAGAAAAACAGTAACATTTTGTCCTAAGTCTGCATTTGCTTGACAGTAACATGATAAAACGATGTAATCTGTTGTTTTAATATAATGTAAAATACTTTACTGAGCTGCTTCTACCATAGGTTAGAGTGGATTACACTAGAATGAACAGTTCTCAAAAACGTGTATGTTTTAGGGAAGGAAAGCATTTCCCAAAGAGCGTTATCCTTCAAATACCTACAAAAAAGAATCAATATCCCCATCAAGAGCAAGTCCTTCCTTCCCCTACAAAGAGTGACACCATTTATAGCACCTACATGCAAACCCTCAATTTTCAGTGTAACCAGAACTGGGTCACTGAAGGGGAAAGAAAAAAATGGATCATAAGGGATTAAATTACATTTTAATTTTTTAATGTTTAATTATGCAGAAATAGCTGAATATCAGATAAAGGCAACTGGCCACCTTTATTTAGTAAAGTCAGATTTTCTAGAGACCTGTCGTATGCAGCAAGCCGGCTGGGGCAAAGGGAGCGTGTTCCAGCTCGCCCTGGGAACTGGGCTCACAGGTCTGCCTCCCAGTCAAGGCCACCCTTCTGTGACCCCAGGTGACACACCCTCATGTCAAAACCTTCTTTATGCCTGCCCTCTGCTGGTAAACCAGGTAGGATTAGGAAATTTCAATTACCTCAACTTATTCGAGACAACTTTTAAAAGCTACAGAGATAAAAGAAATGTATTGAACTGTTAACTGGAATATATAAATTAAGACACTTGAAAATGGGGGAGGGTGTGCCGCTGGTGGAATACGGCACTTTAAGGTAACAACGCACATTCGTCTATTCTACTGCCTGCATGCTCACAGCAGGGCAGTGCCAAACTCTGTATTTTAGCTCACCAAAGAGAACAACCTGTATTATGTTGGGCACCTTGCCTTCTCTTCTGCTCACTCTCCAGGGAGAGCATGCCGGCGCATTTTCAATAAAACACCTTCTTAGCAGTAAAGGGCCACTGTTCCCATTTCAATGGTCCCTAAGGTTTCATGACACAGTATATTTAACTGACTCGCAGATCAAGTTTTCCTCTGGCATTCATGAGATCCACATAAAGGGGAAGAAAAAAAAGCTGAAGAAGACCTTTAGCCTATCTGTTGTTGAAGTAAGAAAGCAGTCAACTTTGAGATTGATTAGCAGGGCATGGCTTACACGGCACAGGGTGTGCGCCTATGCCCGTTCCCACCACTGGAACCAGGCCAGCCTGCAGGAGGGCCCTGGGCTTTGGGGGGAATTTTCTGCAGCAGTAGCAAGGGGTGAGGTGGGATTCAATGGTGCCAGTCCCATCCTTGTCAATGGGAAGCCGGAGGCCTTATAAATCCCTGCATACCACTGCAGAAGTGTATCTCCAAGATGGGAAAATGGAGCTTAGTGGTTGCAACCTCAAAATCATTGGGAAGTAGCACTCTTGAAGCGCTTTAGATGCCGAGTAAATGCTCTTATAAAGAACACCCAATCCAGCCAACAATAAATCTTACACCCGGGAAGACTGGGCAGGGCTATGCAATTCCCTCCAAAGATAATTACCTTCCACACTGTGTAGCATAGAAAGCACTACACAGAAAACACTGTCTTGGGCATTATAGATCTCTGTGAATTTTCTTTCCTTAATAGTCATGAGTCTCTCTCTCTTTCTCTCACGCACACACATGTGCACGTGCACACACACACACCACCTTTAAAAAATCCATACAAAAATACAAAGATTTGTCTCCTTTTGAAGAGAGAAGGTATAAGGCTTGTTCTCGGGGGGTGGGGACAGGGGGGCTGGGGAGGGTGATGCGGGCGGCACTCAGAACGGAATCTGCAGTGTCCATTCTGCCAACAATTCCAAAGTGGGATTCACCCAAAACAACACATAAAGAGGTATATTCTGAGCTTTTCTAGTCCCAAGTGGCCTCCAGCAGTGTCTATTTAACCCTGAGATGAACAGGAGTGCTAGAGATGACACAGAGTTAAATGATCCTGTCGTGAGTAAATAGTGTGATTGCAGCCAAGTCACTTCACCTCTCTGAGCCTACACACTTCATCTAAACAAAGAGAAACATGAATGAAAACTCTACGGTTTCTTGAACAACAACAACAGTAATAACAACAATTATCATTACTGTCATCTTATTATGTACCAGGTGCCCATTTCACACTAGCAGAGGACTAACCTCTAGGCATTTTCTTGCTTTTGATTAAGGTCCTTTACAAAACTACCAGGAATAAAGTTAAAAATACCTATATAAATAGAATTTTAGAGCTCAAGGATCTTGGACACTCTGGTCAATGGTAAATAAGGGAACAGAGGAAGGGAAAAAGTACTTTTTGGAAAAACATCTCGAAAGCCCTTATTCTGATCCTCTCTAGGTGACAGACTGTGAAACATCAACAACTTGTGGCCCCAGAGAAAGTCACACACCATGCTTAAGTCTGCTGCATTGAGTTACAGCCTCAGATGAGGCCTCTAAAACGACCTGACTTCAAAGTACCCTTATGTCCTTTCTCCTTGTGATGGTTTTCTCTTTTCCTTAACCACCCAAGTTCTTCTCTCCACCATGCCTGCTCCCACGGCAATGATTTTGATTTCTGGTCCCACCTCTCAGCCACTCTCCTGCTCTGTCTGTTTCGTTTTGGAAAGGAGACAGGAAAGTGAACAGTTTACACATCAGGTGGCCTCTGGTTGGCTGTGGCATTCCCATTTGAGGCTGAGGCCATAGGCAATGTTTAAGCTGGATTTCAAGGAAAATTGGGAAGGAAGCATAGACTCCTTTTGAGATCCAATAACTCTTGTCTTAAGAAAATGAATACAGAAAAGTACACAGTCCAGCTTGCAGGACAATTATTTATTTTTGTCACTTTAAATGGCCTTTCATCCCTCCTGAGGAAAAGCAGTAGATGCAGCCAGGAGCTTTCAGGTCAGAACTTCCCTCTTTTCACACAAATAAGGCATTGTGTGTGAACAATAGGAGGCATGTCTAATTGATCTTAATTACATTCAGTGATGTCCAATTTTTTGAGACCGGTAAGGACACAACTATGTAATGTCGCAATCCAACAGGCCAGCCCTTTGAAATCAGAGAGCTCTTCGGTTAGCTGTTCTCTGACACCCTTCCATCTCTTCACCGTCCCACGGCACTACGGACTCCTTCCACCCCCCACTCCCTTCTCTCTCCTTCATGCTGCTTCCAGCTTCCTCCAGGCTCGGCACACACACACTATTAATAGCGAGAGTCAATCCTCTCACCTCTGGCCAGACTTCTGAAGATGCGGAGCCACCCATACGCTATCTCATCATTCTCGTGATAACTCACAAAACAGGAACTCTATTATTATACCCATTGCACGTGGGCTTGGCAGCGTGAGAGATGTGTGTCTGATCCAGTCTTTGCTACTGACCATCGAAGTAGGGGAGTCACAGAAGTTCATTTTGTTTGTCTCCTCTCATCTAAAAAGTGAGAGCGATTATCTGCCTCATAGTAGGTACTTCTTTCATTGTATTTTGAGGAGTGTGGGTGTCACTTTTTAAACTCACTGTTCCCTGATTTGAAAGCACTGGTGTGAATAACTGGTCCACTAGCGGCAAGCACCTGGTCCACAAGGGTCCAGCCCAGCAAAGTGTCCTATGTTTGTACTTGTCTGGGGACTCATCTGAGGTTACTTGGCTGGTTAGTAAGAGCAGGGATGTGATTCTCTCCTCGGGAGCTCAGTCTTCTACATGAGGGAGCCTCTTCATTACTGATTACAGACTCAGGTGACTTGAAGATAATAGCTAAGCCGGTCCTTGGAAGAGGATGGCTGAAAAATATAGGACATATTTATTGTGTGCTCATGATGGGTTTCACACTTTCCATAATATCTCTTAAACCTTAAAGCAACTGTACAAAGAAGGCATGATTAGTCCACTTAATGGATGAAGAAGCTGAGGCTCAACGTTGAAACTAATTCTTCAATAGTGCACAGCTAGTAAGGGGAGAACTGGGACTTGAATGACTCCCAAACAAGGCTTTTGTCCTATATGCCAAGCTGCGGACCAGGCTGGGGCTAGAACTAAGCCTGGAACAACAAAGTAGCCGGTCTAGTTTTACTCCCTTGGAAAACAGATGTAACCAAGCGTCACCGAGTCATCGGCAAGAAACCCGAGGTAATGCAAAGGTAAAATTCTGATATTCTCTGACTCTTCTAAGAATCCACAGTGAAAAGCCTAGCCGAATGTATGACGATGACATTGCTCGTGCATCTGTCAGCACCCACGACCAGGCCGGTAGGGTTAGGGAGGGTGCTCGTATGTCCTCCGGAGTTCCTTCTCCTTGATCAAGGAGTTTCTCACACTCTCATCTCCATTTCTGAGGAGAGAAAAACATGGACAAACAGACAAACAGGCAAACAGACTTCTCTCTTCATCTCCTTCCAACATGTTACTGAGCACCAAGCAGTGGCCCAGGAGCTCTGCCCTAGATGGTACCCAAGCTCTCCTGGCAACAGACAGACTTAGGTGTCAAGATGAAACGTCAGAGTGATGGGGCTTTTTTTGTCCTGTATCATTAAAGGCACCCAGACAATTTAGTGTGGTACCTGTGGAGAGAGACTACCATGGGTTCTAATTTTGGCTGCACCGTCTTCTGACTGTACTTTCGGTAAATTGTCAATCTCAGTGTGCCCGGTCTCCTCATCAACAGAAGGAATCAATCCCAGTAATTCATATTGAGAATTGTTACACACATTAAATGAAATTTACATGAGTCAGTGCCTGGTATATTGTAAGTACTTTCCTAATGTTATTCTTTTTGGCACCCACCACTTTTTCTTCAATCTTCTCCTTTTGTTATAATGAAATTCCTGAGGGCAAAATGTTTACTTACTCTCTGAGATTCTTGTTTTTGTGATTTAAAAAGTAGTATGGATCCTAACTTCAAAACTAAAATAAACAGCTGCTTTTCATCCAGTGAATCTCCATAATGGCAGAAGATATTTGGTGGGTTTGTTTTTAAATTCAGGCAAATGAGGCAGCCCCACTTTTCCGTCCACGTCAGAAGGTGTATCGCTGTCACTGGCCTTTCATCACTTGGGTATGTGAAGGAGTTTGATGTTTGTTGAAGTTGTTCTCAAAAATACACTGGGATAATCTGGGATGCGGGGGGGGGGGGGGGGGGGGGGGGGGGGGTTGGGACGGTCTTCTCTGAGTGCCAAGAACATGGAAGTTGGCCAACATGAGACCTAATTTATGAAACCTTTGGCCTGAGTTTCTATGATATTTTGCTGCTACTGCCTCTGGGAAGAAAAGCCTTTGGTGTAGTCCCCGCTACCATGGCTTCAGAGACAGCTCAGTGTGCACTCAAGCAGGTCATGCTTAATGACCCGATGAACTGATTTTAAGATTATTTTCAAAGTTTTCAACATTCACACTACTCAACATAAGGAATGAGACTCTCCCAGTGCTCACAAAGCATGTGGCATGGAACCAGCAAGCATCTGATCATTTCCTGAATTAGAAAAAAGAGACACATGCAATGGAGGGAGCAGAGAAGAGGGGCTCCTTCCTTGGCCTAAAGGGGCAAGAGGACTTCTCAAATAAGAGAAGGATTATGTTGAATATTTAAAGACAGTGCTCAGCCTGGTAGTTGGGCCAGGAGGGCAGGGATACATATTTCAGCTAGGGGAACAGGGTGTGAAAACTTTCACGTGGGAATTAACATGAGCCATAACACTGGGGGCTGTAAAGAACTTAAAAAGGCTGGGCAATCACAATGGGTGCTATACCACCTTTTCTTTGAGATGAAAAAGTTTTTCTTCTTTTCCCCAATTTCCTATCTCAAATATGTATTCATCTCTTCCTTTCCCCCTACTTTCTGTTCTCTCTGCTTTTGATCCATATTGTATCCAGCACTTAACTATCTCTCTTAGCCTTGACCTCAGCTAGATCAGACACTCACGCACTTTCCCCCCAAGTCTGCAGACTTTGATGTTTTTTATTTCTGTCCTGACATGATCTTAAACCTAGGATTTTGATCTTCCTGACCCTGACTTCCTCAGAGTTTTGGACTGAGTGCATGCGTGATGTGTCTCTGCAATTTTTTGGAGGGTGAGCCTAATAACATACAACCAGAGATTTGGAAACTGCTAGCATAATGTTAAGGAGCATGGAGTCAAAGATTAAATGTTTGAGCCACCAGTGGGGTATCAGAGAATGGACATATTATACAATTAGACAGAACAAAAGCATGAAGAGGATTTGCCTCTATATAGGGGCAAACTTACAAAGTATTAAGGACTTGCACACTATCTCCTTGGAGAGGAAACAGAACAAAACCAGCACAGCCAAGACCTCCACTCCCATATCACTCCCTCTTTGCAGTAAGGCTCCAATTGCAGAACCATGAGGTCTAGTTTTAGTGTGCTTTCTCCAAAGGCAGCCAAGCTGTGCTGGGGTGAAGGTGGCTCTTGTTAATTTTTATTCACTGTTCCTTTAGGACTAAGTGAGGGGCAGGAAGGACAACTAAAATCCCGTATCGTTCCATGGAATTTAATGTTATAGAAAAGGAGAAAGAAGCCACAAGAAGTCTAAACAAAAAGTACTCCTCAATTAGGCAAATCATCCTCCTCAACAGAAACACACACATAAACATGAGAGAACAGAAGAAATCACTCCACTAACTTGACCACTTTACCATCCATGGCACTGAATTTGGGACAAAACCATTTTCCTAACTTTCTACACACCTGCTGTCTATGCCAGCCGTTTCAGCATTCTATCAAATGTGGAATCAGTTCACTAAGTGTCGAAAAGAGTGTCCAGTACATAACAGCCCCTTAACAAATACTTGACGAATTTATAAACAAATAAGTGAATTAATGTTCTCTTGCCCTTTCTTCTTCTTTTTCTCTCTTTCTTTCTCTTTCCTTCAGTTCTCCTTCCTCTTCCCTCCCCCCAAGCTCCCTTTCTCCTTCTCTCCTTCCTTCCTTCCAATTTCATTTGTTTCAAGAACGTATTTTCTCTGAACCCTAAGCTCAACTCTGTATGTACTCTTTCTTCTCTCTCAACTTGTAGTACACAGCAGAGTGCCAATGGAAACGTACCCAACTCCACTGTAAACTGCAGCATCTCCATAGGTAACGTGCATATAAGCAGGGTAAGAAAAGCATCTCTATATTGTCAGTTAGGGGCTAAGATCTTGTTTGTGACCTCATATGCAAAAAATGCATTTGTATACAGCAATCAATGATCAGATTCTTTGACAAAAAGAAAAACACAATGAAAACAAATTGACTACAACTGTTGAGTCTATTCAGATTTTATAACTGTGAGTGAACTCAAGTCACTAAATCCAATACAACAGTATCTACTAAAGGTAGATGGCTATCCAGATTTTTAAAAAACGTATGTATCTTCCATTTGTCTCGCTAATTGTGTCCACTGAAAAGAATCCCTGACAGAGAGAAGACTGGAAAGGCAGGAAAAGCCGGTTCCTGAGCTGCTGTCCACACCAGAACACCCTGCATCTAGCTCTTCATTGCTCGAGGGATCTGCACTCCATATAGCTCTGCCTTTGGACCTCTTGCCCGACACAAGTAAGAAAGAGATAGATGAGAGGAAAACTATGGGAAGGTCACAGCCCACATACTTCGATGGGTCCAGTGAGGAGTCACAGCAGCAACTTGAATCCTTTTCTTCATAATCAGAAGACTTAGAGCTGGTATGACTTGTGTACTTCTCTCTTTTTGTTTCCTGGATTCTGGGAATTACAGACTTAGGGACCAAATTAATTCCAAAAGCTGATGCTACACAACTGTGTGCCATAGTGACTCTGACCCTTCCTGCCATAGCCTCACACTGTCTTGGTGTTATCCCTTCCCCTTAAAGCACTGATTTTTTTGTTTGTTTTCCAGCACATAACCAGCATTTGATATGTGATATATCTACAAGACCTTTCACTCTCCTCTTCACCATAGTCCCCTTCAAATACAGCATCCAGAAATGAGCATGACAATGCTGGTGCCAAATGTCCAGTCCAGAGATCAGGGCAGGGCCCCAGTTCCTCTCTCCTATTATTGCAGTGAGGGCCCTCCATGCCACCATCCCTGCCAGGCCACAATGGCTTCTACGGATTTCACAGTCACACCCTAACTGTCACATGAGCTACTGTTGGAGCTCTCTACTCCGCACACATGCAGTGGTCTGGGCCTTGCTTTCATTCTTACTTAATATCTTTTTCATTTTGATCCAGAATTTTAGCCTGCTGCGGTCTTTTTAAAAAGATCGTTTGATTCTTCATCTTTTTGTCACCTCTCAATTCCTCAAATCACATCATCTTAGATGTACTATGGTGGGTTTCTAACTCTGTGTATTTCGATGCTGCACAACACCTACCTGGAGCACACTGTAATCATCTGACAATGGCCAAGGCTGGCTTCATGCCGGGACCAGCCATGCCACAGGATAAGTACCGGGCGGGCTGGGCACAGCCTCGGTGTGGGCTCCTCCTGCCACTCTCACTTGCACCTAATATGGTGCTTCAGAAACGACTGTTTCTCAATGCATGAATGAACAAACTTACTTAATCTACGCTACAAACCAGTGAAGAGATCAGTGTACATTTTACAGGTGGGGAAACTGAAGTTAAATAACTCAGAATTAGGATCCCGTTACCTGTTACCAGCATTTAAAAATAGTGCCTCGAAAGGTTAAATGACGTGTGAAAGATACACTAATTACTCACTGCAGAGCAGGACCCCCAAATGCCGTTTTATGCCTCTCTTTCTTATATCTCACTGGGTGGGACACACCTCCCCCACCACCTACCCAATCACCTCTCCTACCAGCTTTCTTTTCTCCTCTCTGCAGAAACAGACATGGCTCAAGAAATTTCCAAATTAAAACCTGGCAAGGCTTCCATATTCTTTTTTCCTAAACCTATAAATCAAAATTGTCTAAACAGGTCACAAATGTTCCTCAGCGATATATTGGGAAAAGTTCTGATTTATGGTGGTGGTAGAATAATTTTATATAATTATATAAGAGTTTAGAAAAATGCAATTAACACCTTTACAAGTTTTTCGAAATGAAAATGAATCCTCAGAGATGACTGTTCCCATACATAAAGATAGCCAGTTAAAAAATAAAAATAAAGCTACAAGATGCAACCATGTCTAAACAATCCTATGGAGACAGAGTATAGATTTCATTTACAATGAGAGTTCACTAGCATGACCACATTAGTATATGCTTTAATTCTGATGCCTTATCACAGGATAACAACGCAATTAGTGCATGTCATTACTGAACATCAATATTAAATCACCAAATAAACATCTTGGTTCTATTCATCCTCAGCGGATGCCTCTCTCCCTCTGTACTGGTTCAACACATCCCACCACACTGTCCTTTGGAACACTGCAAATCCTCCTACCTGCTCTTGCAAATCTGGCCAGTGTTTTTTCTTTCCTCTTTCTCTTTCTCTGTGATTCATCTCTTTCAAAATGCAACCTTGTACAGATGAAGACATACTTCAAACATCCTTCCTTAAGCCTGACATCCCTGAGTACCAGAGAAAGGCTTACCATCTCTGACTTCCTTCTTGTGGCTTACGAAGCTGTGGTAGTTATGGTTTTACTCGATTAACTAATTTCTCAGGCTAGCAGCCCTTCTTCTTTGTCCTTCACTCAATATTCTTCACTTTGGCCCATCTTGCCCATACTGTGTCCCAAACCTTTACCTCCACGTTCAACGCTGGAAGCAGCCTAACAAGGCCATCTCTGTACTAAACTAACTTTTTAGTCAAGTATGCATTGTTTAATGCTACCTGTTACTCACTTTTTCCTAGATTTATCTTGGATTAGAACACTAAGCAATATTGCAGAACTTGACTTTCTGCAGGTTTCTTTCAGATCCAATGGGAATTTGAAAAGTGCTGTAACCGTCCATAATTCATACACAGAATGGTCCAATATATCTCCCCAGTTCTTTCAATCACACTCACTCACACTCAGCGACTACACAAAGAGAAACTCTCGGTCACTACCCTGGCCATGAGAATGAAGAAAAACACAGAGAGTCATCGTAGGAACTTTGATCTGGAATAGATTTAGAGATCGTTTTAATCCCACCCCCTCGTTTTCCAGATAAGAAAACTCATGCCCAGGAAGGAAAAATGACAAGCCAAAGGTCACACATTTAGGTAGTTACTGGCAGAGCCAACACCAGAACCCAAAACTTCTGACTCCTAATTAAGCATTCTTTCTATTGCCTCATACCACCCGGCAGGCAGGTGAATGAGGAACCAGAAACACTACAACAATCAACCTCCAACTCAACACTTTGTTTTTGGTTGGGAGATATGTAGGGAGACAACAGTCTTTCTGTATTTGTTGGAATCAGTAGTGCTTTTTATTTTAACTACAAATTATGAATGAAAAATACACTCAATTATTAACTTACTAAAGGCCCAGGGACACCAAGAATTAAGTCATCTTCCACTGTCACTCATCTAAAATCTATGTAACTGTCTTTGGCCATTAATCTAGAGCTGAGCCATCCAACAGGGTAGACACTAGTAACATGCAGCTATTTAAGTTTAAATTCATTACAATAAAGTAAAATAAAAAATTCAGATTCTCAGTCATACTCGCCACATTTCGTGTACCCAACAGCCAGTGTGGCTAGCACCTACCATACTGGATAGCAAACGCACAGAACATTTCCACCACTCTAGAAAATTCTATCAGAGAAGAACATACCAGTCTATGGAATAAGCATAATATGAAGATCACTACAAAGATGAATTATAATTTTTCCAGCAATAAAGGACTTGCAAAAATATTCTAGGCCAACTGTGTTTGGTTTCTGATGAGCAAAATTAGTCCTTGGAAGTTTATTTACACTTGTCTCCCAAGCTTTACAAGGCTTGGGATTGAATGCCAGGTTCCACCAGCTCATAGAGATGATTTTTCCACTAAACTTGTTGACTGGCTAAAACCAACAATATGGTATGCCTGGCCCTCTTTAAGATGATGAGGGGTAAAATACCTACACCGCTAAAAAGAAAACCGAAGTACAACAATTTACCCCACATTTATTCTGGATCTATGCGATTTTAACAGACCCACCTTAGTCTATCCAGGAGAGTCAAGAGGGGCAAAAATGGGTCAGTTCAAGCCAATCAGCATATTCCCATTCCTCTTTCCATAGTGATTTGGTTCATGCATAGATGCTTTAAATCATTTGGTCAATTCAGAGTCTTGTTGGAACTATGGGTAAGAGATGTTCTCTTTTCAGCATGAGTTGTCTGTCCAGCTATAATATATGAAGTTGGGCCTCTCTGAGACCATCTTGCCTCAGCAAAGGGAGAACTTGACAAAGAATGAAGCCAACACAAAGAAACAGAATAAAAAAACTGAGCCAGGCCAAGTTCTGGTCCCAGCTGTGTCTGAGGCCAGAATAACCCTTGAACTTAGAAGTTCTGTGAGACAACAGACTCCTGCCCCACCCCGTCCCCCCCTCCCCCATACTTCCATCACTAACTATTCTAAGTTAGGTTTTGACATTTGCATGTGGAAAGGTTCTGACTAATACAGGTACTTCTTTCCACAAGGAGATTAGGAAGTAGTTATATTAATACTTCCAATCAATCTGGAAAAGCAGAGCAAGATGGAAACACCAATTACAAAGCACATGATGGCAGTCGATCCTCAAGTAACATCATTTTGGGAGGGATTCCACAAGTCAACCCCAATTATCCATGAACTGTCCCAGCCACGTATCAATCACTAGGTTTCAACTCAAAATGTATGCATTTTTCTTTTGATCACCCAAATTTACAAGTTGTTTTTTTTTTTAAATCAGGGTGGGTTTGCAACATCATTTTAAAGTTCAATAAAGTGTCTTCTATTCACAAGCCCTGGGGATTTCTTCAACACATTTTCACCATCTGAAAAAAGACAGAAAAATCCCCCCAAGGTCTCACAATGAAAGTTGATTAAGACTTCTTGGTCCAATGGATTTTCACTCAAAGTTCTTTTAGTGTCCGTTTCCACAAACCCTGCACTGGCTCCTCATGCTTCGGTCTGTTTCTCTCCTTTTCCTGAGTTTGATATTAAAGTTTCACTTTCTTCCCTAGGTCCAATTTGCCAAATTGTGACAGTCATAATTTCATAAAGCCTGACAAAAAATAATATCTGTTAGCGACTATTTTATTATAATCCATATGTTCTAAGGAAGTACATTCTGTCATTTGGTGGCCCATTTCACAATGTCCATTGTGCAAGCTATGTTGACTGAAATCACTTACTAAGTAAGATCAAGCTGTTGTAACAGATTAAACACCCCTTAAATAATGCTACTTTTTAAAAAGACTTTGGATCCTTCTTTATAAAATGACTTTAAAAATTAATTATTGTTTAACTATATAGATTTGGACATAAAATAGCTGTTCTCCATTAGTGACTTCTGTACTTATTACATTCAGTGATCTTGTAAGAATGCACTCATTTCTATGCCCTTGTGTTTCTATCCAGCTCATCAACAGCATGGAGCTACTGCTGTCTCCCCTTTTATTTTTTCACTTCATTTCATTAATATGCAGCATCCCAAAATTTCATTTATTCTCCTGTTATGAAATTCTTGCCAAAGATTAGTGACATCTTATGGCTTAAGATTTTTACTAATAATGAATATTAACTTGGTGTTTTGAAATCATCATGAACAATTCCATCAGGTTTGCATAACATTATTAGCATCTTTTGTTAGGTGTGTGTCACATTTGGTGTCCCTGGCTGGATGGCTTCTTTTTTTCTTTTTGTAATCCTCACCTGAGGATATGTTCATTGATTTTTAGACAGAGAGGAAGGAGGAGAGAGAGAGAAAGAGAAACATCGTTCAGTTGCCTCCCACATGTGCTCTGACTGGGGATTGAACCGGCAACCTAAGTACATGCCCTGACCAAGACTTGAACCTGCAACCTTTTCGGTGCATTGGACCACATTCCAAGCAGCTGAGCCATCTGTCCAGGGCATGGCTGGATGTTTTATGTTCCAGTTTTCACTTGGTCCTTACCTTAAGCTTGTGGGGCGGGTATCATTTAAAGCCAATTTATAGACACCCAAATGAAAGTGAAAAGGTCAAATATCTTCTTGCCTAAGGTCACAGTGGCAGGTTAGGTTTCAGACGCAGTTCCCTGTGTCTCTAAAGACTGGACTGATGACTACATGAACAACAATTCTAAAATTTGACCTAAACATATCATAGTGAAATCTTTCATAATCGTTTTCTTTGACACTTGAATGTAGTGTCTCATGTTGGCAGTTGGCCTTTTTCATCTTTTGTCCTTGGTCAGGGGATAAAAGGGAACTCTGCCCTCTCTGACTGTGCTCTGCAGTACTGGTTTGCCCAACCGGTATCATTAATTCCACATTAGAGATCTGTGAGCCTTACCTAAACAACAATCTTTTAATTGTCCCTTATGAGACAAGGCAATATACCAATGTCATTATTATACAATTTATTGAGATAAAAGTGTGTGTGGGGGAGGACTATTTAACAAATGTCATGCTAATTTTATTATTGGAGAATCTGGAATAGTTGCCTTTTCTAATCAACAGCATCTCTGGCTGATTGGGAGATGAAGGTTGCAATCCCAGGCTGGAGAAGCCACCTCCAATCACTCCGAGTCAGTCAGTGAAGGGAGGGATTGAAATTCTGAGTTCTGTCTGGCCAGGCAATGTCCAAGAATGTGCCTCTCTTCCAAATCATGAGCAACATCTAAGGTGACCCTGTGCTGCAAACTTCTGCTGCAGAGCAAAGCAGGAAGCCGAGTTATGTACAGTTATAAGCTATTTAATTCCCGCATCACTTGCCAGCTCTGCATCCTACTCTCAGTTATAACACATTCTGCGGGAATTACGGGCTACCTCTGGGCCCGGCAGTAGGGCATAGAATCTATCTATGCACAGCCACGAAGCATAAACATTCAGGAAAAAATAATGACTTGGGAAGCGCCAGACACCCTAAGCAAACATAGGCTACATGTGTGTTCACAGATAGAAACTAACGGCTGTCTACCCTAAAGGCCCCATAAGGAAAATGCAGTCACCTTTACAGTAAAATGCAACTTACTATTCAACATGCTACAAAACTGAGATGAAAGAGCTCAGGAATGAATTCAAACAGAGAGCTCCTGCAGGACCTGGGATCTCTTCTGGTGAGTCCAGGCCATGCAAAACCATATGTATAGGTCCCACATAGCATAAGAGCAAGGTAGAAAAGGGCTGCAGACTCAGTTTTTGTTGGGTGGGCCCTGGGAAGAGAGCTGTGTGACCTCAAGCTGCGTCTCATTCTCCAAAGGAGCTTAGCAAAGTCAGAAATCTCACGTTGATTAACTGCAACAAAACAATACAGGTTTTGTCTAGCAAAGGGTTATGCAACATATTAAAGTTCAGGTAAACAAGACTGGGCCTCCCCAGAGCTATTCTGACCATTTCCTGGAAGCAACAAATAAGGGCACGCATTCCCTGTCAGTCTATCACAAAATGACAACAAAAGCCATCCAAAGTTTCCTACTGAGAAATGCTAATGGCATTGACAAAAGCTTAATAGTCTCTTTCTGAGACTTCTGTGGTTTAGCACTTTGTCAAAACAGGATACTATTTAAATTAAAATTTGACTGATTCAAGTTCAGAAAACCCCTGCTTTGCTGTTTTTTTTTTTATAACCAAATTCGTGGGTGGGGAAACTTTGACCTTTACTTTTTTCTTTTTTTAATGGTACCTTATATGGGTCTATGAAGGTACTATATTTAGCAAGTTAATTTAGGTGTTTAAGCAAGATGACTATCACTTTCTATGAATTACTGTACATATGAAATCAGGGGCTTGTTACATTATGCAAAAGCAACTCAAGTGAAACAAACAAAAATATCTGTTTGCATAGAAGTTTTGTAAAAATCTCCGGGGAGAAAAGGGGGAAATACAAATAGAATCACCACAGCATAATGTGCTTCCCATGTGAATCCGGTTTAGCATTTCTTTTGAGAAGAAGGCTAAGCAGGGACTACAAGACTGTGGTCAAGAGAACAAAGCCAATATCAAACCTGAAGCCGTGCAGCAGTGAGAACCTTGGTGCTGGACGCAGACAGAGCCTCCACAAACTGTGGAAGGGCAACCAAGTTAGTTTCTGTCTGGGGGCTTTTCTACCTGCTGTTCCCTCAATCCGAAATATGTTCTCCCTTTCCAGACTCAATCCCTTACTTAGTCAAGGTTTCTGCTCACAGGTCACTTCCTCAAAAACAGTCTTCCCAGCCAGCCAATCTAACATGGGAATCTCATCACCAATGTCTGTATATTAACCAGTGCTGTCTTCTTACTAGCTCCATCATAACATGACTGGTCACTTTATTTTTGCTTACAGTTTTGGTTTTAATGCCCCATAAGAAAATAAGCCCCTTGAGTTCACGGAACTTAGGCCTCTGGTGGAGTGTCTAGGCTAACGCAGCCACCAAGTAATCTGTCAGATGTTGAACAGGGAATCTCATATTCTTCCCAACCTTTGACTGACTGCTGACTTGGTGTGGCACAGACACAGCCATGCCAACAATGTCAAACATCCTCAGACACTGAACTGGCAATTCAATAGAAATTCTGAGCTACTTATTTTGCCTTGCAATCACTTTGTAGTTATTTTCTAAGGTCTCACAGATTTGAGAATATGGAATCTCTCAATGTTCAAGTGGGTAAATTTCAAGGCTAAAGGAAATTTGGAGAGTTTGAGAAAGAATCTAATTCCTCAAATATTTGTTTCTTTTTTTGTCAATCTGTCTTTTCTCATTAGTCATAGGAAAGTCTTTTTTTTTAAGTTCTCACTAGAGGACTTTTTTTTCCATTGCTTTTAGAGAGTGAGAGAGAGAGAGAGAGAGAGAGAGAGAAAGAGAGTGAGAGAGAGAGAGAGAGAGAGAGAGAGAGAGAGAGAGAGAGAGAGAAACATCGATGCAAGGGAATAGCACTGATTGGTTGCTTCCATATGTGAACGGGAGATGGTTCGTGTTCAGATCAGGGGCCACATGCACCTGCGCCTGGGCTGGGGACAAACCTGCAGCCCTTCGGTTATGGGATGATGCTCCAATCAGCTGAGCCACACTAGTCCGGGCTCACAGGACAATCTTTTAGTGAAGTGGACAATATTTTGGCCAATGACCTTGAACCAGCAGTCACCAGTGCTCAGGGCTCAGGTCACATGTTTGCCTTTGACCTTTTCTTCTGTCCAACACAGCTGAGGGATGTGACAGTACATGCATTACCCTGACTCACTCATGTAGTGACTAAATAAGCCTAATGAGGAGGCTGGTATTGGTGGAAGCCAGCCTCTGAGATAGCCCCAAGGATTCCCACCATCTGGTATTCATTCTTTGTGTAGTCTCCTCCAACACTGGGTCAGGGCTGTCTTTGTGAGCCATAAATATGGCAGAAGGACTTGCATGTGATTTCCAAAGTTAGGTCACATAAGACTTGGATCAATTAGGGGGAAGCCAGCTGTCCTGTTATGAGACTCTCAAGCAAACCCATGGAGAGTTCCTCATTATGAGGAACTGAGGCCTTCTGCCAGAAGCCATGTGAGCGAGCCATCTTGGAAGGAATCCTCAAGCCCAGCTCAAGCCCTAGCCTCACATAGTAACTTCAATCTCATAAGAGATTCTAGCCAGAACCACCCAGCTAAGCCACAGAAAATGTGTGAAACAATCAATTTAACACTGTTATTTAAGACATCAACTTTTTTTTATGGTAAGTTAGAAAAAATAGTTAATGGGAAAATTCCAGATTTTTTAACCTCTGCAGCTAACGACACCACAAAATGTTAAAACACTGTGCAAAAAGAGTATCTAGCCTATAGACAGGTTTGTCAGTTTGCAGTCTCTATTGGAGTATATTGCTTGCTTCCCTCATTCTTCTACCATAAATCTCAAGATTCCTATTTCCAAAGAATTTCATTTCCTAAACCTTTTCTCACATATTCCTGGACAATTCCATGTTTTGTAATAAAACATTACTGACCTGTTTGTATCAAAGTTTTCAGGATGGCTATTTAGAAAACACTGCCCCTTTTTCCATAAATGCAATAAATAACGTGATAATACAGAAGTGAAAGAACAGTGCCCTGCAGGTGTGAAGAGAACGACACTGGGGGAAAAGGGCACACGGCAGTGAAGAATAACAAATGACTCAGTCCCACAGAGGGCAAAAGGTAAGCCTGACTAGAAGGCCTCGGCAAAAGACAACTTTAAAATCCATGCTTTCCTTCACAACACACCAAGACCCATGGAAAGCAAAAATTATGAGGAAATTAGAGTACTCCCTGATCCCTTTTGCACATCTGTAATTATAAAGTCAGTAAGAAAATAATTGTACAAATTCCTCCTTAGAGTGGAGAGAGGAACCTGGAGGTGTTCAGAATGGAGGAATCAAACTTCACCTGTTCTTATCAGCAGCTGCAGCTACCTCGACCATCACAGAAGAAGTAGACCCCTGTTCCAAGGACCTACTGGTGTGAAGAGCAATCGGTATATTTTTCGTTGGCCGTAAATCTTTACTTCATCTGGTGCACATAGAAGATGATAGTGTTAAGTTATGACCATGCTAAATGCAATTCGCTCAGAAAAGCATGAAGAAATTGATAATTGCCAGTCTCTACCCTTCTATCACTGTTGAAAATTCTCCATGTTACATAATCTCAATTTTTTTGTGTGCAGGTCTGCCTGGATCTCAGAAGTAATAACCCACAACCAATATCGTAACATGGATTATTAGGACAAAGCTGCAAGAGTAAATATAATTTTGAGCGCAACGTGTCATATTCTATATACATGCATATTTTAACTTAATCCTCCAATATAAACTGAGTGGTAAGTATTTCAACTTTATATAAGAAGTTCAGAAGTGAGCCAACTTAGACAAGGTCACAAAGCTGGTTAATGATGGTTTTTGAATCTGGGTTTATCTGACTCCAGAGTCTTAACAACTAAGCTTAATTTTCCATCAACTCCTCAAGCTAAAGATTAAACGCAACCTTAAGCTTTTCCCTAACTAATCAGCATGCTCTTATTATTACTTATATTAAACTATGTAGAAGTATGATTATGAATCATATCAGTGTTGATAAAACAAAGATCAATAAACTTCATGCCTAGGTGGGACAGGTATGAGAAGCACAAGTATGAAAAGGACTTAGAAACAAGAAGGAAGTTCAAGGATTTGGCTTTTACAAAGTGAACGGGAAGCCAGGGTATGCCAGTCTCAGCCCGGAGAGAGAAGGAAAGAACATGGAGCCCCTTGGGACACTAGCGCAGTATCAATGGAAATTCAAGGTCATGTTCCTCCCCCTCAGCTTGAGGAAAAGAGAAGGCTGGTCTGTGGGACCAAAGCAAACCTTCGATAGAAACTTTCAGAGGAAATGATTTAAGCTTTTTTTTTTTTTGATGAGAAGCATATTTTTCAAATGCTCTTTTGAAGTTCTTATTTCCATTTCAAGTTTACACAAATAAAAATAATCATGCTTTCAACAGGTCTTGGGTTCACCGTGGAGGAGGGAGTCTGGCTTGGTTTTCTTCAGTGAAACTTCCAGGTCTTGGAGGTTTCCTCTTATTTGGAGGGAAAATTGAAGCTCCATGCAGACGTGTCCTGATGATTACTGGGTAGTGCCCTGCCCTGACTGCAATGCAGTAAAAGCGGCATGGAGACCATGCTGTCAGTGGCAGGAGTCAGAATCACATTTTGGAGATGTCCGAAGAATCCACATTAAGAAACACCTTTTCATCTTTCACCAGGAGAAAAGATATACCAAAATGTTTTAAAAGCAAAAGAACATTCTAGAATAACATTGTCAATTACAACCTTCTATGATGATGGAAGTGTTCTCTACTTGCACCAGCCAAAATAGCAGCTAGCCACTGGCCCCATGGCTATTTAAGTTAATTTAAAGCAAACACAATTTAAAAGTTCAGTTATTCAGTTGCACTAGTCACATTTCAAGTGCTCTGTCCTTTTATGTTTCCATTGCTCTCTATATTCACATCACTTAGAGCACTTATTACTCCCTATCATTAACTCCCTCTGTGCAGTTTCAACTGTGAAGTAAGGACTAAGAGATCCTCACTTCTGTACTCCAGTATTAAGTAGGGTCCAGTACTCAGCAGGTACACAAAACATGTTAACATGAATGGATGGGTAAATAAATGAGTCACTCAATCCTCTAGCCTAGCTTCACATTTACTTCCTAGAGGCCTTGCAGTCCATTGGAATTGCTATATCATTTCCACCAAATTTTAATATCAAATGAATCTGGATCTCGATGAAGTTAATTATATTAATGATAAAAAACAGACAGATCTTGTTGATGATGATTATAATAAAGACCAAGACTCTTCTCATGAGAATGCTGTGCTCTTGGCTCCCAATGACTTCATTCTCTACCAGTTTCTGTTGAGGTCCTGCCTTGTTTTTTCCCAACATTAGATACAAAATTGTTTTCTTTTTCATCTGTTTTTCTCTATAAAACGAGTAAATTGTTAGATGTCCAAGCTTCTCTTCACAAACACGTCTTGAAGATCAAACCCAAACTTTTAAATCAGAAATCAGCAAACTTTTTCTGTAAAGGCTAGATAGTAAGTAATTTAGGGTTTTGTGTGATAACAACTACTGAAATCTACTGCAAGCAGCCAGAGTCAGCAAAACAGATGAGTGTGGCTCTGTTCCAGTAGTACTTTATTTGTGAACACCAAAATCTTCATTCAATACAATTTCCATTTTTCATGAAATATTCTTCTTCTGATTTTTTTATCATTTAAAAATGTATATGGCTTGTAGTTTCTACAAAATTAAGCTGTGGGATTTGGCCCACAGGCTAGTGTTTGCCACCCTCTGTTCTAGGGCCTGTTCCCAGTTCATACACTTCATACAAAAGTTCAAGGTCCTGAAGTCATAGAGCTATCTTGACACTAATGGAAACTAACCTCTCATTGTAGACAGCAAGATACTCAAGAGCTGTATAGTCCAACAGCTCCAGGGGCCGACTGGGAGCCAGAGCAGGGAAGTGCTGGTGTCGAAGTGGACTGGGGCTGGGGAGAGGAAATTGCATTCTGGAGGGAGAGCACAGCTTGTCCACTCTCCCTGGCAACAGTTCCAGCTGTTATCCTCAGCTGAGCAGACAGATGAGGGCTCAGCTGGTCTCAGAATCCTTTTATAAACCAGTTTTGTCCAGACTTCTATTAGTCAAAGTCCTGATCTACATCAGGGTTTCTGCAAGCCCATTCTTTATGCCTTTGATCTGCAGTTACATTATCTTCAATTAAGCATTAATATATTGTGCATGGACTGACACTGTGTCACACAGAATGGTAAGGCTCCAGGAATACATTCCAAAGCCAGTATTTTAAATAGAGCTGTGTAGGCAGTGAAATATTTATTTTCAAATTCATTTGTGTACATTTTAAAAATTACTGCTCTTTAAATTTCCTTTGAAATGTCTGACCTGCTGTTCATAAGTCAAAAAATACAATCTTTTTTGTAGAACTCCAATTGGTAAATTGTACTAAAAGAAAAGTCAGAATGGCTACTTCTGTTAGATGATGGGTATTCAGAGCTCATACAACTGGTGTTATCTTAAAAAAGAATCCAAATGCATATGGACCTCATGGGCTATGCTACTATAAGATTGTTTTGCCTTCATTAATTAGTAGTCAGAAAAATTCCTCAAGACTAGCAAGGTTAAGAGCCATCTATAAAAAATAGAAAAAAGTGAAATCAGACATGGATATGGTAATACAGGTGGAGGTATACGACACTCAGTTTGTCTTTCTGGTTCCACATGAGTAGTTTTTACCTGCTGCATTTTGTAAAATGAGCAGAGCAGGTATTTGTTTAGAAAACACTGAGAAAAGAAATGCCCTTTGGCAAACATAAATTCTACATTTTAAAGATTTTATTTATTTATTTCTGGAGAGAAGGGAAGAGAGGGAGAACGAGAAACACCGGAGCACACTCCCTGACAAGAGATCACACCTACAATGCAAGCATATGCCTGGACTGGGAATTGAACCAGTGACCTTTTGCTTTACAGTACGATGCCCAACCAAGTCACACTGGTCTGGGGTAGGCTCTAAATTTTAAGTGACATTCCAATTCCTGAATAAGGTATTACCCAAGCTCTTAAAACCAGGTGTAACTCTGAGGTGTGGGCCAGTTTCAACACCTGAAATGTATCCAAATGAAGCTGATAGGAAATCAAGTTCATGATCTCATAAGACTTACAATATTTCCAACTTGGGGTTGGCCTGGAAGTATCGTAAAAATAGGTACATATTCTAACAATGTGGTCTATAGGTAGGTTCATTCCAAAGCAGAAATTTGTAATTATATAGAGAAGAAGCTATAAGCTGCATATTTGAAACACCAGATAGACCTTCAGTATGTTACCAACTAGATTATTTTTCTTTGTCTTCATTCCCAGGACTTTTCAAGTGGACTCCAAGGTTAAAAGGGTGGGTGGTCTACCTAACTTTTGCATAGTACATGCAGCCTCCTGTCTGGTGCTACTTCCTGGGCAAATTACCCAAGGCCAAAAGCCAAGACTCCTGGCCAGGGATTCCCTAACATCTTCTGATGATCATGGATCACTCACATTGGTGAGATGAAGTTGTAGAGTTCATATCTACTACCACATAAGGCACTGGGGAACAAAGAAATGAGGGAAAACAGAATGAAAGAGACACTGAACTTTCAAGTTAGAAAGGAACATAGCTGTCACCTTGACAAGTGGTATTCAGCTATAGAAGGTAAAAAAAAAAGCACTTAGGTAGGCTTTTCAACACATCCACACTTGGGTCATACCCCAAGATTCTTGTCCAGTAAGTCGATGGAGTTCAGGAATCTGCCAGTGATTTTAAAAGCTTTGAGACCTAGATCTTGATGATGATAAAAATTTTGTTAACTCTGATGTGCTTCCAGGGTTGAGAAACACTGAGCAATCCTTTGTAGGTAAGAAACTGAGGCTTACAGAGTCACTGTGCCAAAGTTACACATGCTTGGATACAAGACACAAGCAATGAAGGAAAACTGCAGGGGTTCCAAGCAGAAGGGCTCAAGGAGGCACCATTCACACTGTGGATGTCCTGGATCTATTTAACTATTGACACAGCATCTATATAGTGTGGGGCAAAAGTAGGCTTACAGTTGTAATTATTGTATTATTTTCCATACAGACAACTGTGATCCTACATTTGCCTACCCTGTATCTCTATAGGAAATTTTTCGGGCAGATGGAAGGAAAGTGTTTTAATGTAACAAAGTCAGGTTACCAACTAAATTATTATGAAAATACTCTGACATATTAAAATCAGCTGTCTTGAAAAGATGCTTTCTTCAATTTCACACAAGTATGAGGTAAGGGTTAGCTAAGGCCCTGCCAGCTAAGTCTGTTTTTTGAATCTCAAAAAAATTACTACTTTTATCATTACACTTATCATAATGTGTAGAAAGATGTCAGGCCAAAATGTAGAAAGGAAAGAAAGCTGGGTGTTGGGTGGCACTTCTGTGCAAATTCAAAAGGTGCTTCTTCTTCCAAGAGGACACTGCCACAGTCCCAGGCCAGGGTGCAAGGCTAGGTCAGCTAGATTTCAGTTCTCTCTAGCTCCTAATTTAGGCAACTTTATTCAATGGACAACCTGCAGGATCATATCCGCTCTTGAAAAGCAGAGGTCAGCAAAGTACAGGCCAAATCTGGTCCATCACCTACATTTGTATGATCTGTGAGCTAGGAGTTGTTTTTATATTTTAAATGGGTATACAAACAAAAGAACATTTCATGATCAGTGAAAATGACAGGAATTTCAAATTCCAGTGTCCACAAGTGGATTCTGATTGAGACAGAGCCTGCTCACTCATGTATGCCTTCAGGAGGACAGCAGAGCAAGCATCCCTGGAGATGGCCACAGAACCAAGAATATTCACCCTCTGGCCCTTATAGAGATTTGCTGACCCCCGGTCTAAAGGAAGAAAAGAGTTAACTATTAAGACAAATTCCTTTTGTAGATTTAATGAAAAGTTCCAAGCAAATGTGGCAGGTGAAATAGTTTCTTTATATATACAAACTTGAAACTTAGAAAACGATGGAGGAAGGTCAACTTCATTACCTAGCCACCTTGACAGTACCTTTAAATGTCATCAATCAGTATGTGCCTTGCATGACTTGCAAGGGCTCATTATAAATTACAGCACACTGGCCCCTGACACGATCCAGGGACTGTAACAGGACTCTGGTGACGTAATGTGATAAAGGAGATTTCTCTGTATAGCTCTATATGGCACAGAGCTGGAGAATTTCCAAGAAGCTTAATTTCCAGAGTGCCACCTATGACTACTCAAGATAATTCCACCCAAGCACCAGGCATCCTTGAAGAAAACATTATCTTTTCTGGAAATGCTTGTCACTGAGTGTCGTCCTCAAAAATATAAATTTGTAGCTATTTTTACCAATGAGACAGACTAAATTCAGGATGTAGATTTTCCAATTAGACTCTTTTTAAACATCTGTTGGGAGGCTGCATTTAACATTAGTTATTTGAGCAAAGCACAATTTGATTAGACTGTCTGAAACTAAGCCAAAGTCTGCAAAATAATAGCTCAATTAAATTCTGTTTTGCTTTCATTTGTCTTGGATTTTCCTGAGTGAGATACTGTTGCAAATAATCAAGTAAGTCAATTCATTTCAAAATGAGAGATTTAAGTACATTTTCCATCTTCCCTCCAAGTTTACTTAATAATCTTCTCCATCTTCACTATTCTTCACTGAGCTTTAATCTTGACACCAAATACATTTCTATATTTATCTTTAGTCTACTTTAATTTTCTATTCTTATGAATTAAAGTTCTATGCCACTGATATTATACCTTAAATTGATCAGCAAATGTACAAGGCAAACACAGAACATTACGCAGTCAAACTGCACTGCCGTTTTATGATTTTCACTCCATACTTGGCAAGATTCATTTCATCGACCCCATGATAGCTTTAGGCAGGACTGACACTGGATTATTTTAATGCTGTGTTTACGTTCTTGAAATGTTCCTAGAGGTGTGTGAACCCGAGCCCAGTTTGCAGCTTCTTCAACTAAAGCAGTATCGATTTTCCTTTATTTTAGGGTCAGATTTTTTCACTCATTCTCTCACTTATCACTCATTCAGTAACTCGTCTTTGAGTGAAATACCTACGTACTGCCTACTTTGTGCTAGGAGAGCAGAATGCTGCAGTGCAAGATTGTAGATTAGGGAATAGTCCCTTGACTGTTACAATAATATAGCATTAACTCTCATAAAATTCTGGGAAGACCAGGACAAAAGAAAACCTATGGCAGAATTTTCAGAATACCATAACCTTTATTTATACCAGAATTGACAGATTTAGGGAAATAATGCTCCATCAATAGAATGCTGGTAACAGGAGTAGCGGGGAGGGATGATGACAGCGGCTAACATTTACTAAGTATATGCCATGTGCCAGGCATCGTTTAGGCTGCCAATACCTAGTTCCATCAGCTGGTCTTCACTGCAGCTTACTGAGGTCACCCCTTTAACAGATGAGGAGCCTAACGTCTTCCCATCAAGAGTGCTCAATCACAAGTCAACTGCAAGCAAAAGGACAGTCTTGTTATGCTGCTGAAACATATATTTGGCATTTAATAGGCAGTCCTTTTCTTTTTTTAAAATATATTTTATCAACTTTGTTATTACAGTTGACCAAATTTTTCTCCCTTTGACCCCCTCCAGTCGGTACCCCCATTGTCCATGGGTCATGCATTGAAGTTCTTTGGCTACTCCATTTCCTATGCTGTTCTTAACATCCCCCGGTCTATTTTGTACCTACCAATTTGTGCTTCTTAATCCCTGCACCTTTTCCCACATTCTCCCCATTCCCCGCCCCAGCTGATAACCCTCCAAATGATCTCCATATCTATGATTCTGTTCCTGTTCTACTTGTTTGCTTTGTTTATGTTGATTCACTTGTTGACAGTTGTGAGTTTGTTCGACTTTTAAAGTTCATAGTTTTGATCTTCTTTTTCTTAAATGGTTCCCTTTAACATTTCATATAATAATGACTTGGTGATGATGAACTCCTTTAGCTTTACCTTGTCTGGGAAGCACTTTATTTTCCCTCCCATTCTAAATGATGGCTTTGCTGGATAGAGTAACCAAGGTTGTAGGTCCTTGCTTTTCATCACTTTGAATACTTCTTGTCAGTCCCTTCTGGCTTGCAAATTATCTTTTGAGAAATCAGCTGACAGTCTTATGGGCACTCCTTGGTAGGTAACTAACTTCTTTTCTCTTGCTGCTTTTAAGATTCTCTCTTTATCTTTAACCTTTGACACTTTAATT
>PVKM010000067.1:0-161008 GCA_004027735.1 Carollia perspicillata | reverse complement strand
ACAACAACAAATTTTAATGGACAAAGGATTTGAATACACATTTCTCATTTCTCCAAAGGAGAAGAATAGATGGCCAACAAGCATGGGAAAAGATGCTTATCATGAGGGAAATGTGAATCAAAACCACACTGATGTACCTCTCCCTACCCATTAGGATAGCTATAATCCCAAAAATGGAAAATAAATGTTGGCAAGGATGAGGAAAAATTGGAATCCCAGTACATTGCTGGTGGGGATTTAAAATGGTTCAGCCACTGCAGAAAACAGCTTAGTGGTTCCTCAAAATGTTAAACACAAAATTATCATATGGTAATTCTATTCCCAGTAACTCGACTCCTAGATATATACTCAAAAGAATTGAAAACATATGTACAAGCAAGTACAGGTACAGTCATGGTATGGTCTCAATGTTTGTGTTCGTCCAAAATCATGTGTTGGAATCCTAACACCCAATGTGATGGTATTAGAAGGTGGAGCCTTTAGGAAGTGATTAGGTTATGAGGATGGTATTAATGTTTTTATAAGAAAGATTCCACAGAGCTCCCTAGCCCCTTCCACCAGTCAAGGATATGACAAGAAGTGCAAAATCCAAAAAAGGGCCCTTACCCAGCAGTGCTGGCACCCTGACCTCAGACTTCCAGCTGTCACAACTGAGAGCAATGAATTTCTGTTATTTATAAGCTACCTAGTCTGTGGTATTTTGTTGTAGCAGCCCAAATGCACTAAGACCAGACATGATTATAGGAGCACTATTATAATAATTAAAAGGTGGAAACAACCCAAATGTCTATTAATAAATGAATAATAAAATGTGGTATATAGATAGAATTGAATATTCCTCATCCATAAAAAGAAATGAAGTACTGATATAAGCTACAACATGGATGAGACTTGAAAACATTATTCTAAGTGAAAGAACCCAGTACAAAACACTATATATTGTATGACTCTATGTATAATATCCAGAATAGGTAAATACATACAGTCAGAACAAAGATTGGTAGTTACCAGGGATCGGGGAGAGGGAGTATGAGGAGTAATTACTTATTACATATGGGGTTTCCTTTTGGGGTGATAAAAATGTTATGAGACTAGGGTGGTGGGGAGGGGTGGGAGGAAAAGGCAGAAAACTGTACTTGAACAACAATAAAAAATGTCTAAAAAAAAGAAAGAAAATGTTATAGGACTAAATAGAAGTAATTGTTGCACAACATTGTGAATATACTCAATGACACTGAAATGGTCACTTTTGTTTTGGTTTTGAATAATTTATAGCAGAAAGTTTACTAACAGAAAGGACATCAATTAAAAATTTTTTGGATACCTCCTTTAACAAAACAACTCATTCCTTAGAAGCTCTTTTGCATATGCAAAAGGAAACATATCCTTAAAATATTATTTTAATATTAATGCAAAAGTTTCTTAATTGTATTTTTGTATGCTGTATGTGCACCTGATATATTGAGATTCCTCATGTAATCAAGTAAGTTATTTGTTTAAGCTCACTTTATAGATATTAGAACCTATGTTTTCTATTTCATTTTTATTTTTTATTATATTTATTGCTTATGCTATTACAGGTGCCCTGATTTCTCCCCATTTCCCCCCTCCAGTAATGACCCCCAACTTTCTCAGGCAATACCCCAACCATTGCTCATGTCCATGGGTCATACATATGACTTCTTTGGCTACTCCATTTCCTATCCTGTACTTTACATTCCCATAGCTATTCTGTAACCTCCTATTTGTACTTCTTAATCCCCTCACCTCTTAACCCATTCCCATACACCCATTCCCCTAAACCCTGCTCCCATCTGGCAACCATCAAAACATTCTCTGTATCCATGATTCTGTCTCTGTTCTTCTTGTTTGCTTGGTTTGTTTTTTACATTCAACTGTTGATAGATATGTATTTTTGCCATTTTATTGTTCATAGTTTTGATCTTCTTTTTCTTAACTAAGTCCCTTTAACATTTCATATAATAATGGTTTGGTGATGATGAAATCCTTTTGTTTTTTCTTGTCTGTGAAGTTCTTTATCTGCCCTTTGATTCTAAATGATAGCTTTGGTGTAGGTCTTGACTGTAGGTCTCTGCTTTTCATGACTTCGAATATTTCTTGCCAATCTCTTTAGCCTGCGAAGTTTCTTTTGAGAAATCAGCTGACAGTCTTATGGGAACTCCCCTGTAAGTAACTAACTTATTTTCTCTTGCTGCTTTTAAGATTTTCTCTTTACCTTTAACCATTGGCATTTTAATAATGACGTGTCTTGGAGTGGGCCTCTTTGCATCCATCTTGTTTGGGACTCTCTGTGCTTCCTGGATTTGCATGTCTATTTCCTTCACCAAATTAAGGAAGTTTTCTTTCACTGTTTTTTCAAATAGATTTCCAATCGCTTGCTCTTTCTCTTGCTCTTCTCCTTCTGACACCCCTATGAGGCAAATGTTGGAATGACTGAAGTTGTTCCAGAGGCTACTTATACTATCATCATTTTGTAGGGGGAGGGATCTTCCTGTTGTTTTGATTGGTTGTTTTTGGCTTCCTTATGTTCCAAATCATTGATTTGATTCTCAGCTTCATCCACCCTACTGTTGTTTTCCTGTAAATTGTTCTTTATTTCAATTAGTGCATCCTTTGTTTTTCACCAAGGATACATTAATTGAGGTCCTCACTAAGTCCCTTGAGCATCCTTATAACCAGTGTTTTGAACCCTGCATCTGATAGATTGCTTATCTCCATTCCATTTAGCTCTCTTTCTGGACTTTTGATCTTTCTTTCATTTAGGCCATTTTTTTTGTCTCCTCATTTTGGCAGCCTCCCTATATTTGTTTCTATGTATTAGATAGAGCTGCTTTGATTCTGTGTCTTGGTAGCATGGCCTAATGTAGTGGGTGTCCTGTAGGGTCCAGTGGCACAGCCTCCCCTATCAACCAAACTGGGTACTTGAGGTACACCCTTTGTGTGAGCTGAGTACACTATCCTCTTTTAGTTGAGCCATGGTTGCTGTTGGAAGATCAATGGGAGAGATTTGCCCAGGCCAGTGAGCTGCAAGGATTGTCTACGACCACTTACCACCAAACTCTGCCCTCTGTAGGGGATCAGACATGCAGGGGCAGGGTGGTGGTTCTCCGACATGGTCTATAGCTGTCTACTGGGTGCACTGGCCCTGGCACTTCCCTGGTGGTGCAGGCCAAAGTCAGCCTCCATCTGTGTTTTGCCCAGGCCACCCTGCCCCAGGCCACCCTGCCCATGCTGTAAAGCAATCTGAGGTGGCTGCTACTTGTGCAGAACTTGAAATTCCCAGGTGAAGTCAAGCTGTGACTCTAATCTGGCTTATGTTAGGACTCACTAAAGCCAGCTATTGCCTGTTTGAGAGGATTTAGGAAGCTGTGAAGCATGAGCCAAGACCAGCCATTCATATGGAAAAGCTGCTTTGGTGGGCACATAAGTTGGGTGGAGCAGGGTCTCTGGAGAACTCCATGGTGGGTCAAACAGTGTTAGCCAGGTCGAGGGAGTCTCAGATATTGCACCAGCTTACATGCTCTACGTCTCTGCAGGGGGAGGGTTTAGAAAAGTGCTGATGGCCTCTGCTTGCCTTAATGCCAGCCACTTCAGGTTCTCCCTGTATACCACCGGAGTCTTTCAAGTGGCTACCCCAGTGCTGGAGCACAGAGGGAGTAAGTCTGAGTAGGTGAGTCCATGTGCAGGTTCTTTAAGAGGAACTGCTTGGGTCTCCAGAAGTTTCTTCCACCAACTCAATCCCCCTGGTTTTTTCAGTCCGAAGTTGTGGGGACTTATCTTCCTGGGCTGGGGGGCCTGGTGTGGGGCTGGCACCCCTCACTCCTGAGATATCCCTCCTGAATTTTTATGTGCAACATGTAGGGGAGGGACTGGCCCGTCTCACATCTCCGCACCCCTCCTACCAGTCTGGACAGATGTGGTCTCTTTAATTCCATAGTTGTCAGACTTCCAGTCAACTCAATTTCTGATAGTTCTGAGTGATGATTGTTCTATATTTTAGTTCTAGTTTTGATGTATTTGTGTGAAGAGGCCAGTGATGTCTGCCTACACTGCCATCTATACCAGAAGCCTCCTGAAATGTTTACTTTTAAATGCTTAATTTTATGTTGTGTTAATTTCACCTCCATAAAATAAATAATATATATTTTTAATATTTAGAAAACCTCTTCACAGAAAGTAGATGCGGTTTGCCAGTAGAGTTCATAAACAGCTGCCTCAAGTTACCAATGAATTAAAAGCAGTTTGTATTAAACCACTATTGTACCTGTAAGGGGAAAGCCCCAACAGTCTAAATTCAGGATCAATTCCAAAGAACTGACACATAGTCTTATTCAAAATCATAAGAGCTTTAATAGAAGAAACTTATATACACAGGCAAAGCAGCTACTCCCAGTGGTGGCTGGCTGGGAAAAATCCACACCCGTCCTAGGGAGGTGTCCCTTTTTTTAGGGAGTTAATAGCAAAACCGTACAGTGGGTAGTCACGTAGACCATTACATAGAAAGAACTATGCATTCCTAAGTTAGCAGATTAACATCAGGCAGTTATCACACTCCCTATGCTCATGAAGACATGAGTGGCTACAGAGAGCTAGGAGTCCAGCCTCTCCGAATGCCTTTGCTGCTGGAGCCATATTGCATCTCGGTGAGTTCCCCTACATACCCATTGCAGTCAGAGCTTTTAATGCCACTACTGTTTAATAGTGAGCTTAGCCACAATCAGGAACAGTGCAATCTCCCACTGATGTCATGACTTTCAGTTGAAACCTGCATTGGAGCCCTTCTTTTTCCTCCCCATTGTCTTGTCTTCCCACAGTCCCTCTGAACACTCCCAGCCTTCAGCTGGCTTCAGGGGCCTTTCAGAGGCAATTCTTCCTTCTCTGAGCTGCTGAACTTTCTTTGACTATAATGTCCCTTTAAAAAGTCCTCACATGTTGTTTTATGAAAGTACTATGTTTTTTTAAGCCTAGACTACAAGCTCCATGAGGGCAAGAACCATGCTGCTTTGGTTCACCACTCTACCTGGCACACAGTACACACAACAAAGCAAGCTAGGTGTGTAGATGCCCATCTGAGCAGACTCCGATGCCCTTGTCTGGACAGCACTAGAGCCAGAAAGCCAGACAGACAAATTACTTTATATCACCATTGCCCACCCTGGTCAAAACACCACCTTGGCTCCCACATCACCTGAGACAACCCAGGATCCTCTCAGCCTCTCCCACCTGCAGCTCTCCCATGGTGCTTGTTCATTACTGCCCCAAGGGGAAAATCCTAGAGTGATGATTCAATGTAATTGGAAAATTGAAATAACACTTTCATGTCTTTCTTTCTACTCAGGACCCAAATAGCTTAATTAGTTGCTTTTTAAAAAAGACAAAACTTCAAATGCCCTCTCACTTCACTTTTTTTTGTTTTATTCAGAATGACTCGCTTTTTTGTCCAGTTACTGACTTCCCAGTGACTATTGCCAGTACTGGAAACTGAGATTGCACTATTTTATTGCTCTGCACAAATAAAGCCTTAATCTGTCCTTAAGGCTCAAAGAAATACTCTACAGGTAATAATTACAAACAAGAGGTATCCCAAAAGAAAAAGGTGTTTTGACACTGTTAAGAAATTACCGTGTGTAGGTGTCTCCTATGTCAGGCAAAATAGTGGAAAGAATACCAATTTACTAGTCAAAGACTTTGGGCTTTGACTCTCAGTTCTGCCACTTACTGTGTGCACTTGAGCAAGTTATTAAACACCCCTGAATATCAGCTTATTAATCTTATAAAAATGGAAATAACATTTAATTCATCGGGTTGTTGTATACATTAAATATGATAATGCATTTAAAGATGGTCTGACACAGCCCTGGCAGGTGTGCCTCAGTTGGTTGGAGTGTCCTCCTGTAACCAAAAAGTTGCAGGTTTGATGCCTAACAAATGGGCACTGCTCCCCAACCGTCCTTCCCCTGCCACGGACATGTACAATACCCAGTCCCAGGTGCCATACTTGGTCCCAGTGCAAATAGGATGCAACTGATCGATGTTTCTCTCACTCATCAGTGTTTCTCCCCCTTCCTCTCTCTGTAAAAGCAATGAATAAAACATGTCCTCAGATGAGGATAACAAGGAAGGAAGGAAGGAAGGAAGGAAGGAAGGAAGGAAGGAAGGAAGGAAGGAAGGAAAGAAGGAAGGAAGGATTATCTGACATATACTAAGCTTTCAATAATAGCCATTATCCTTATTCTAAGCAGGACTCATTGGGGTAACATTTTATTTATCTCTTGTTTACCCACACACACAAGCACATAAGCATCTCCTTATCTGATTTTTAGGCTTGGTTAATAATAAAACTGTCAAAAGATAGAAGTAAGACAAACTGTATAATGTAATATAGGCCATGAAAACAACATTCAAAACTCAATCTATATTGATTCTGTTAGGTTACACAGTTCTGCATTTATTTTATCCATATCTACCAAATGTCACACAATTTTTGCTGCTGCATTCCCTGTCACAGTCCATAATGTCCTGTCACAAATATATGCCCGTGTTTCCACAATAGACATGGAGCCCCATGGAGCACTAAACCAGATGTAATAAAAAAAAATAGCATCAAGAAATATATTTTTCAAACACCATCTGATTCTTAGGAGGCCTGGAAATGATTTTACACTAAACTGAATTTAAATAAATTCAAGACACTGGAGAGATCCAAATATTAATACAATACAGTTTGTGCCCTCAAGCAGCTTATAGTCTAGGAAAAATTTGGTAAGATCAGCCACGTGGCAGCTTTTACTATTCTCACAAATCTGCTTCATCCCAGCGTGGTCTGTCCAGTGGATCTCATGGAACTAGTTCAGACAAAGTCAACTGGAAATGATAGAGATGATTTTCTAGATTTTTTGGACAGATAATCTTGCTCTAAAAGATAAAATAAAATAAAGACTTTCTGAATTATCTCTGTGGCTAGCTCTGTTGTTTTTATTCACCTGGAAATTACTCAAACACCATTTTCTATGTAGATGGCAGGGTTATATATGAGACCATAACAGAGAAGCGCTGGCAAGAGTATTTGCAAAATGATATATTTCCTATTTTCTACCAAACGCCATGACATTTAAGCAACTCAAGGGAAATAAATTCTGACACTGTGCTAGATATTCTGTGCTAAGAATTTTTATGTGGTGAACTAAATAAACTCCATATAACATCATTTTCTCTAAGAAACAAAATGTTCACATAGATACCCTTGCTAATTTTTTCTTCACCAAAAAAGGTTAAGCCAGAATTTGACCTTATAAACAACACCAGCAGACAATGAGCCAGATATTTGCAAGTCAGTGCCATTCTCTGGTATGCTGAACTTGTGGCGTGAGCGGGGAGGAACGGTACATCATTCTCACGCCACCACTAGGGATAGTCCAGCATTCTAATGAAAACCCTAGTGACCTGGGCAAGTTCATGTGCCCTTCAGTGTCTTGCTTAAACCCAAGAAATACGCCAGGATCAAATCCAAGATGTATGCGTGCTTTCTCACACACATAAACGTGTGTGCACGAACTCAGCAGAGGCTCGTGGGTTTACCCCATGTGGTATGAAAGCTGCGGGGGCCCTGCTGCTTCGGGTTCTCGCGTCACACAACCGATGACTGAAGCCGTGCAGAACGCTGCAGTTCCCCTAGACACACCTCCAGGAAAACGACAGACCACGTTTGTGGCTAACTACAGTCCACACACAAAAACTCACAGAATTTCTCTCCTTAAAAACTTGAAATTCAAATGTGACATCAGAAAGTGAAACCCACAGGCCCTGGCTGGTGTGGCTCAGGGGGTTGAGCACCAGCCTGCGCACAAGGGTCTCCGGCGGGTTCATTTCCCAGCACATGCCTGGGTTCTGGGCCAGGTTCCCAGTTGGGGGGTGTGAGAGGCAGCCAATCATTTTTCTCTTTCACATCAATGTTTCTGCCACTCTCTCCCTCCCTTCCCCTCTCTCTAAAAATAAACAAAAATCTTTTTTTTTAAATGTTTTTAAAAAGTAAAAGCCATAGAATGGGAAATGTAGCCTGTAATAAGTTAAAATGCCAGCTACGTATACCAATGTCACTAAAATGATAGAGTAATTATTTATGACATAAGTGCGTAGCAGAGTTTACCAGGCCCTTTTCTTTTTCAGGTGTCCACTTGAACTTCACTCCCTTCAAGAAGGCTCTCCTGACTCTTAGGTGCTTCTTATCTGAGCACTTTTCAAGTAAGTCTGGCAACATAGGTGTGGCTTTGTTTGCTGTTTTACAGACAAGAAAACTGACTTCAGAGAAACTGGGGAACGTGTCTCACCAAGATCACAAAACAGAACCAGGAGCCGAACTCTGATCAAATGATTTCAAACCCCACAGTCTGGATGAAGTTTGCAGGGAAAAGGTCACTCGGCGGAATTCCCTTCTACTTTAAGACTTCATCTGCTGAACACTAAGAAAGTGGGAACATGAACAATCATCTGCTGACTTTGGGCAACAAGCATAGAACATCTGGATAACTGCGACCTGAGTGAAGGGGCAGTCGTGTGTGCCGAGCCCTCTGCTAAGCGCTCAGTGCGGTCTCTCATTTCCTTCCCACAGCCTCCCCTAAGGCGCAGATGATGGTTATTCCCCTCCAACCATTCTTACATTTTATAGTTAAAGAAACTGGGGCTCAAGGAGGTTAATAATTTTCCCAAAATCACACCACTAGAATCTGACAGAGTCAGACTCTGCCCAGGCTTCTGACTCCGAGTTCACTTGCTAACCCAACACACCTATTACCCCGCTTCAAGCCCCTCCTCCCAGCCTTTTTCCTTAGATATTAATTTAAGGGGGGAAATGTAGGCTATAAGGTGAAGGCTGCCCTGAATTGCTCAATAACTGTTCAATTCTTTCTTTTTCTTAATACATATACACATATACTAAAGTTTCTTTTCAGACTTGTGTTCTAATTCTGGTTCAGCCACCTACTAGGTGCGATGACTCTGTTCACATTACTGGACTTCCGAAAGTTACTTCTGCATTTGACTAAAAGAACTGATCGGACTCAACAAAAGGTGGTTGCACCTAAACTGGAATGAAATTACATTGTACCTAATGTGGACACCTCCTCATACAGAACCTGGTGGATAGAACGACTCAATAAATACTGAACCCATTCCCCTCCCTTCTCCTGAGCTCTGGCTTTAAATACAGGTACAGGAATGAGTCAAACACACACTAGATATCAGAACAATCTTTATTCACTCATTAACTCGGCCATTCACCTTGAAATATTGTTGACCTTCCTTGAATCTCTTCAGTTAAGGAGATTTTAAGATGACAATTTAAAAAAAAAATCGTTTAGGTGAAATGTGGACAGCAACAGCCCTTGAACATTTTTTTCTAAATTTATCTGTACAATGCACAAATTTATCTATATTTTAAACATAGTATCTTTGATGATAGATGCTCTCTTTAATTCCACAAGTACCTAATAAGTGCCTCCTGTGCTAAAAACCATCCCTACCTCCAAAGAACTCACAGCTGATTGGGTAAACAAACACAAGAATAGCTACGACACCATGTGACAAGGGTGCCATGACAGGCATACACACCTGGTTCCATGGGATAAATTAATCCTGCTTAAGGTGTTGGGGACTGTGTACAGGGGAGGTGGCATCTGAGTTCAGCCATGAAGAGTGAGTCAGCTCCTCCAAGAACAAATGAGCATTGCAACATCAGAGTCGAATTTCAAAGGAGAAATCCCTTTGAAACTATGACCACGAGAATGTCACATTAGAAAAACATTCTCTCCTTTTGTTGGTCCACATTATTAAAGACAGAACAGTTGTGATGACTTTCAGGGTTAGGCTGCTAAAGTCATTCAGTGAGGGTTTTATAAAGCAAATGTGTGCTATTTAACTATCCCAAAGCCACCATTGTGTAGCACTTAGCATTCTGGACAACGCGAGTTGCTCCTTTGAGGACTCATGTATAATGAATGTTGTTACATTAAAGATTATTGAAGATTATAAGCCTTCTTTTTTCATGTGTAAGATAGGTAGCTTTTAAAATATTGATGCATTTATGCAAGTTACTTGACCTGAATTTTACAGCAAACTCAGGAAAGAAAATGTCAAAGTTGAACAAATTTTAAATAAATTATCTCCCCCGCTCACCCCAAAAAAGCTTCATCTTGGTGCAATTGGTTGGAGTGTAGCCCAGTAAACCAAAAGGTTGTGGATTCAACTCCCAGTCAGGGCACATACCCAGGTTTCGGGTTTAACCCCCAGTTGGGGCACGTGCATGAAGGCAACCAGTCGATGTTTCTCTCTCACATCAGTGTTTCTGTATCTCTCTCTCGCTCTCTCCTTTCCTTGCCCTCTAAAAGCAATGAAAAAAATATCCTCGGGTGAGGGTTTTTTAAAAAAAAACTTCTTATGACAGGTAATATTTTGAGATAAATTAGTCTACAGAACTCATCCTAGATCTCGAAGTAAAGTAGCTCAAGGATGAAAAAGTTAAATGGCAATGAAGACTGGATCAAAATTTCCAAGATTTAATTATGTTTGACTTGTTATGTGTGTAACCCCTGTTTCCGTGCTTTTTGCTTCTGATCACTCTCCCCATGAACATATTTGACAGGCTGACAAATAAGTCTAGTCCCACCCACACGACACCCACGACTCCCCTTTTCCATCACCTCCGCGTCCTTTCACGCCCACAAGGCACGGCCATCTCCTGCCACAGCTGAGGTCAGGATGACAAGGCTATTAGTGTGCGTTGCGCAACCTGGAAGAATGCCTCCCTTCCCTTCCTGGCTTACCCTCTTTGAGAGAAAAAGGACAAGGAACACATCCCTGGGCCCCAGAGAGGGACAACATTTTCGGTGCAGTGGCCCCTTCAAGTTTTACTCACAGGGTTCCCATCCCCCTTTCCACAGGACTCAGATGTCAGGCCCTGGCAGGAGACAACCTCACTGACATCCCTAAACCACCCCCGCTGGTGACCAAAGCTTTATTTCTGGGTCCAGCTTGTGCCTGGCTGCCTTGTCTGTCAGAACAAATCCTCACCCAGCAAGGCCTGGGACCGTGTCATAGAGACAGCCTGGCAGCCCACTTCCTCAGATAAGGCCGCACGCATACGAACTTCAGAGATACAACTGTTTGGGATTATAGGCTTTGTGATATTCTTCCTACTTGCTTTAGTTACTTGATGAAAATAGCTTAAGCCTCATAACAAATCTTGGAGGAAGCTAATGTCTGTTTTTATTTAAAGAAGATAAAAAGGAAGGAAGGGCAGGAGGGAGGGGAGGAAGGAAAGAACGTCCTATTGAAGCTGTAACTTTCCCCAAGTGAAGGTTTGGTACAAGTATTCCCTCTCTG
This sequence comes from Carollia perspicillata, assembly GCA_004027735.1. Lineage (NCBI taxonomy): Eukaryota > Metazoa > Chordata > Mammalia > Chiroptera > Phyllostomidae > Carollia > Carollia perspicillata. The sequence continues at coordinate 149,611 of PVKM010000067.1, read as the reverse complement.
TGACCCCTACGCCTAGACCACGCTCATGATTTCAAATATTTTGTCCATTTTCCTTGAGTAACAGCTAAAATTGATGCCACATTTTACAAAGCCTTTTCCATACACATTAGATCACTTAGTTTTTAAGTATCCTGAGAAATAGATATCATTGTGGTCTCCATTTTTCAGGAGGGAAAATTAAGTAGTCCCTCTCATCCATTATTGCTGCCTCTCTTCCTTACTAAACTTGACTAACTCTTCGAGCTACACTCAAGGCATCATTTTCTCCAGGAAGACCTAGCCGGCATCCCTGGCCTGGCTAGGCAGCTCCCACTCTCTGTTTCAGTGCAGTACAGTATACCAGGTGACCAGAAGAGTCTTGGGGTCCCCAGAGCCCCCCAGACCAAACACCTCAAGCTTTGAACTGTCTCATTCATTCTCCCCAGTGTCATCTTCCTTGTGTGCCAGGATGTGAAGGGGGCTTAGGAGCACTGCCATAGAAGAGTGGCACCGGTTTGGGAAGCACTTCTATCTGTGTGACATTGGGCAGTTATCTAACCCATCGAGGTGTCAGTCTCCTCATCTGGAAGATAGAGATAACGATAGTGAACACCTGCAGAGTCCTATCGTGTAGCCTATCGTATTTGCTTTCACAAGAGTAGAAGTTAGGTACTGTCACTCTTCCTGTCACAGAGAGAGGGAACTGAGGCACGGGAAGGTGAAAAATCACACAGAAGTAGTCCGAATGTCACACTAACAGTGTGAGAACCGTGATTCAAACCCAAGCCCATGTGTGTTCGTAGTCACTACACTACTAGGGTCTCAACTGAACCCTCCTCACACAGTTGTTATAAGGATTAATTTTTTTTATTGGATTGACTAGAGTGACATTGGTTAATAAAATGATATAGGTTTCATTCACGTGATGCTATAATCCATCAACCGTATACTGTGTTGTGTGTGTCCACCACCCCAAGTCAAGTCTCCTTCCACCACCATTTATCCCCCTTGCCCTCTCCTACCTCCCCTCTCCCCCAAGGATTAACTTTGAAAATCTATGTGTAAAGGATGTGTTTGTTGTCTCAGAGTTGTAACTGAAGACCAAAACCACGGGTATCTCCACAGCCCTGCAGAGTTTGCTGGGAGGTACCAGTTCAGGGAACTGGGCTAACCATCCACTTTTATGACACCCCAATTTCCACCCCCATCCCCCCGCCAATATGAAGAGACTCACAGAGTTGCCTCTATGTGATCAGAGCCAAGAAAAGACATGTGGGGAGATGGATGTTGTGGTTGTGCTCCTGGGGGAGGGGATGTCAGTTCTGCAGCCACCTTCCTAGAAAGATAGATTCTGTACTTGACCACGGTCCTAAGAACTGAGGACAGTTGGCACTGGAAGCTACATCTTGCCATGATTGGCACGGCATGGTGGGCAAGGAGGGGGTACTCGCATCAAGGCAGCATGATGCCACCCCAGGGATGGGGGGCCAGTGGAGATGATGGCTAAGTATTGCAAGGGGTCGCTCGTGCTTGGGGAAACTGCACTGGTGTGCGTCCCTCCCTGCTGGGGCACACTGGGCTGCTTTCCCCACAGACCAGCTGAGAGAGCTCAGTAAGAGAGTGTGTGTGAGATTCCCTCCGCAGAGCAGCCCCAGGGTGAGTGTCAGCTCCTTTGCCACACTCTTGCTGCTCTGTGTTTAAAGCCTGGATAAATACTTTGCTTATAGGAAGAGAGGGGTAGCTTTTCATAATGTCAGATTCAATGGAAAAAGGAAAGTCTGTGTTTGCAGAGTGCCATCTCCCTGGATTACCGGGCAGGTTCTGAAATTTATTAACCTTTTTAGTCATTTGTGAGCACCAGCATGAGGACTTTTTTGAATAATCAAAAAAATCCCGTCACTCTGGCAGTCAAATAAAAGGAGGCCAGGTGTTCAGGATTAATAATACATCACCCCCACCATTGCCTTTCTGGGGATGGTGTCAAGTATTTTTCTCTTTCATAATATGCACCATTTCTAAAGCAGAGAAAGAAGAGCGGGGACTGAACAGGGATAACGAGAGGACTTCAGGAAAAATGGAGGTGGACAGAAAAATAGAGGGTGAAAGTGGCAAAAAGAACACAGAGGAGGATCCTATTTTTAATCAGTCATGGTCTTCTTTCCCCCACTTAAAAATAGATCCTCTTCCTGCCCACAGTGAATTGAGTGGACAATATCTGGGCTTGCATAACCCATTCGTGTATCTATTTAGAGGCACCGATACTGTGTATCTTCTGGGCAAGGTTGGGAAGGCCTTTTAACGCCAGATATACAACTGCCAAATTTCCTGTAGCATTGTTTCTAAGAAAAATGTCCACATACACACTGCCACTTAAAAATATGATTATCCTTAGTACAGCAAAGCTAGTTTCTTGACATTAAACCAAGATCATTTCAGGTTGCTAAAATACTCATAGAGTACATGTTGAGTGTATGCTCTCTGTGCTGGGCCCATGCTAAGCTCTTGACATTCGTGGGACGCTTTTGGCAGATGAGGAAATCAAGACTCAGAAAGCTAGGGGCGTGGATCATGGCCACAGAGCTCCTATGTGATGGAATTAGGATCCCAACCCTGGTCTGCCCCCAAACCCTGAGCTCGGCACCTCTGCCCCAGTATCTGCTTCAGAAACCTTCAGTGGCTGCCACTCTGGCACCCAGGCTGAGTCCTGACCCCGAGCACAGGAAGAAACCTGGTTCACGGGAAAGGCGAGAGCTAAGGTATAGGCAGTCGGTACAGAAAGGATGGTTGTATTGCACACAAGCCCTTCAAACTCCGTACGCAGCCAACTCACGGTGCACCATGAGGCCATTCGGAGGCTCAAGGATTACTTTGGAAAGCCTTCTGTCATTTCAGAGTTTAATAATGTGAAATTAGACCCAGAATCCTCAAACAAACCCATTTCAAAATTACAATAGCCCTAGAAAGGAACACTTCCATTAGATTTGAGACCATTACATATCCATCTCTATGTGAGAGAAATAGATGTTTTCACATTGGAACAAATACAAAACGTCAGTACCTTCTCATCCAGTACAATTCCCTAAACTCCTTTTATCCAATTTCCCAACTTTGCCGGATGTTTGAAACTGAAACAAAGCTCTCCTGTTAGCCCAGTTCCTAGCTCACCTTAGCTCTGCAACAAAATCATTCTTAGGTTTCATCATCAGCCTGCTTCTTAGACAGGGCTAAGATTTCATTATTTAAGTATGCAGTCAAAATACACAAAGAAATGTTCCAGAAACAGCCTTCCATTATCTTCTTCATAATATAATCATTGAATCTTTATGCCATTTTTGCTAGAGACGTGAGTGCACACACCGTAAGGGAAATCACTAAACAATCACACGTCTATACTGTAAACAATAGTCCCTGACACTTAGGTAATGAGAAATGCCTCCAGAGATCATAAACAAAAGGTATTTATGATAGGTTAACTGGTTAAGCCACCTAACTATATGGAAAATATTTTCCCAATATTATGTGAATGAAGATTGCGTACACCATTATGAGGGAAGGCCTTATATTTTTAAGACAATAAAATGTTTCCCATCCAGTTTATCTTTTAAAAAATACACTGGGCCCAGTATATATATTTTTGAATCAGTTAAACATATACATCACATATCTATATAGCTAATATTACGAGATGTTTTTAAGATGCCATTGCGGTACTAAGATAAATAATAAATACATGAGTCCCTACCTTCAAGAATCTTTCAGTCTTATAGGACAGGTAAGAAATGTGTTGACAAGGTATAACATAAAGGACTGCATGATGAGTGCTATAAAGAAAGGTTCAAAGCATTATGGGATACGGGGGGGAGAGATCACCTCCATGTGAGGGCAATCAGAAGATGGTGGGCAGACCATTCCAGGCTAATGAAACACGTGAGAAAAGGTAATACCTGTTTGGGAAAGAGTCCCCTATGACTGGATTCCAAGATATCAATAGGAGATACAGTAGGAATGTTAGCCTGAAACCAGATCATGGAGAGCAAATGCCAGACCGAAGGGTTTGGAGGTTATTGTTGGAGAAACACAGATTCATAACCAGTTAGCACTGTACCTATTTTTATCTATTTACAATATATCCCTTTTTAAATAACTTTAAAATAACTTTATTGGTGGATAATTGGCATACAATTAACTGTAACTGTGTAAAGTATAAAATTAGGTAAGTTTTCACACAGGTACTCACCTATGAAACCTCCACCCCATTCATGACAATAAATGTCAGTCACTCCCAAGTCTCCTTGTGCCTCTCTGTAACCTCCTCCTCCTGCCTCATCCCCAGGCAACTGCCGATCTCCTTTCTGCTTACTCTAGATTCATTTGCACTTTCAAATTTTTTATATCAATAGAATCACATAGTATGGACTCCAGTCTGACTCCTTTCAGTCAGCACAAATTCTTGAGATTCATGCATATTGCAGGGTGTATCAATGTTCTGTTCCTTTTTACTAACAAGTAGTATTCTACTGTATGGATATACCATTGTTTGTTTATGCCTTCACCTTTTTGATGGGCATTTATGTTGTTTCTAGTTTGGGGCTACTACAAATAAAGTTGCTATGAATATTCATAAGTAAGTCATTTATGGACATATGCTTTCATTTCTCTTGGGTATTAATTCCTAGCCATGAAATGGCAGAGTCACATAGTAGATTTATGTTATACTTTTAAAATAACTGCCAAACTATTGGCCAAAGTGATTTACCACTTTACATTCCCACCAGCAATATATGAGAATTCCAGTTATTCCACATCCTTGCAATCACTTGGTATGGTTACTGCTTTTTAATTTTGGACATGCAAATAGGTATGTAGTGATATTTTATTATTGTTTTAATTTGCATTTTCCCAATGGCTAATGACTATTCACGTTTTTATTTGCCACCTTTATAGCTTCTTTGATTAAGGGACTGTTCAAATCTTTTGCCCATTTTAAATTATTACTGTTGATATTTTAGAGTTTTTTTATTTATTCAGGATATAAACCCTTTATTGGATATATGATTTGCAAATATTTTCTTTCAGTCTTTGGCTCGTCTTTAAAAGAGTAGAAGTTCTTCATTTTGATGCCAGCTAATGTATTCATTTTTTAATGGATTGTATTTTTGATGCTGTGTCTAAGAAATCTCTGCCTAACTCAAGGTCACAAAGATTTTCTCCTATAGTTTTCCATTTACATCTAAAACCCATTTTGAGTTCATTTTCTTGTAAATGGTGCAAAGTATGGATTGAAGTTTTTGTTTGGGGGTTTCTTGTTTGCAGTTTTGCTGTTGTTGTTATTGTTGTTTGCAAATGAATGTCTAATTACTCCAGCATTATTTGTTGAAAATTTGCCCTTTTTTCTCTTTGTAATCCTGATTTGTCTTTATACCCTTGTCAAAATCAATTTACCATTATGTAGATGTCTATTTCTGTACTCTATTCTGTTCCATTGATCTATTTGTCTAAATTGATGCCAATACCACACTGTCTTGATTACTACAGTGTTATAATAAGCCTTTAAGTCAGATAGTATAAATTCTTCAAATTTGTATTCTTATTTTAAATTGCTTAAGCTATTCTAGGTTCCTTGCATTTCCATATAAATTTTAGAATCAGCTTATCCATTTCTACCAAAAACAAAGAAAAACTTGCTAGTATTTTCATTGGGATTGTGTTGAATCTCTATATTAATTGAGGAAGACCTTAACCATGTTGAGTCTTCCAATCTGGAAATACAAAAAATATTTCTCTATTTTTGGTCTGTAATTTTTCTCAGCAATGTTTTATAGTTTTCCATTTATAGGTCTTTCATATCATTTCTCAAATTAATCCTTAAATATTTCATTTTTATGTTATTTTAAATGCTTTTTATTTCAATGTCTGATGATTCATTATTAGTGTATTAAAATACCATTGATTTTTGTATTTGATCTTGTATCCTAGAATCTTGCCAAAAACACTTAGTTCTAATACATAGGATTTTCTAAATAAATTATTATTATCTGTGAATAAAGAGACTTTTATTTCTCTCTTGCCAATCTGTATGCCTTTATATCTTTCTTTCTTGTCTTATTGTGAGAAAATTATGATTCCAAACTCCCTGAGTCCCCATAAAAAACATGAGGTACCTGACTTACTGTTGCCACCACTGCAACAATTCCTTAAGAGCACATGGAGACGGCTCTCCTTCAGGAGTAGACCTGCTGCAAAGACCCAAATCACTTCAGTACTGAACCTTAAATTAGCCTTTCCATGAGCAGTCTGTAGTGTATACACACTCACACATCCACATGCATATAGTGCTTTTCAGAAGACTCCCCACTAAATTCAGGGAGCCCATTCAAGGAACAGCCCTCGCAATCCCATTCTTATCACTATAGGTTTATGTCCTTGGTCATCACTCCGGGTCCTCCTTTTGCTTACAGTGAGTTTCTCCTCAAAAGCATGTTATGTCTCTGCTGAATGATCTCATTTGAGTCCATTTTTAAAAATTTAATATCCTTCTAATAATATTAAACTTCTAAATGAAAAGTATCAGAGTTTCATCCACTAGTTCTTTATGCAAATACACCCAGCCTTTTTTTTTAACCTTCCAGGAGGACAGTGTTTGTCAATGTAAAGCATAGGTCCTGTTACCTGCTTTCCCCTAAACAATAATATCCATTGGCCATATATCTATTTAAAAGAGACCATTTGAGAGTTTCTTCTCAGATACGAGGACACCTGACTCAAGGAAGTTTGTAAATTCTAACACTAGAAACGGAAGCTACTGAAATAATTTGACCTAATTTTAAAAACTATGGCAAGTTAGTCTCACTGGGCACTCCTTTACAAAAGGTTTTCCGAAAGTAAGAGGAATGTTTTAGGAAAATGAATATAGCAGTGATTTGAGGAGTAAATGAGAGTTAGAAAAAAAAGTTGAGTCAGGAAGATCAGTAACCGGACTATTATAAAAATCCAATTCTGCCCTGGCTGGTATGGTTCAGTGAATCGAGTGCTAGCCTGCAAACCAAAAGGTCACCAGTTCAATTCCCGGTCGAGGCACATACCTAGGTTGTACACCAGGTCCCCAGCTGGGGGTCGGGGGGGAGACACAAGAGGCAACCAATTGACGTATCTCTCTCTTTCTCCCTCCCTTCTCCTCTCTCTGAAAATAAATGAAAAGTAAAAATTTTTTTCATCCAATTTGTATGTACTAAAGATATGATAGTGATAAAGGAAAGAAACAGATGAAAATAAAAGATTTTTGAACAGAGAGATTACACAAAATTTTGAGAGTGAATTGTGGAGAACAAGGAAGGGAAGAAAGTCAAAGATGGCAAATTAATGGAGAAAATGGGAGCACACCTTTAGAAGAAAATGTTCAGTACATAAAAGATCAGAAAGGGCAAATCTGGACAGGTAATCAGTTAGATGGTGAACATGTTGAATCTGGTTCAAATGTTGAGAGGCAGTGAGAAGTATCGAAAGAGGGTTGGGTAGCGGTCAGGAAAACTGCATTCCAGCTGTAGCACTAGAGACAGTAGCAGATGCTGGTGGAGCCTGCCCAACATTCATTTCCCACTGTACCTTCCTCTTTTCTAATGTAAGAGAAACCAGATTTAGTTTCTGCATCTGCTCAACTTGGTAGTGTCATATGCTTCAGAGGAGACTGGACTCAGCCTCAAAAGGCAAATTCTGATCGGTCTAAGCCAATTACATGCCCCATTGCTAGGGCACGTCACGAGTCTGACCAAAGGGGCATGAGGAAAGTTGGCTGTGTGCTTCCGGGTAGTGAACACTCACTCTGAAGATATGGTCCTTTTTTTCACTGAACATTGTCAGGTCTGAATGGAACCCTGGGTCAGCTATCCAACCATCAGGGGCAGGGCTATGGACAGACCAACATGCTGAGGATGGCAGAGTCAGCAGGTAGAGAGAACATGGACACTTGATGCTGCCGTTGAACTGCTATACTAACCGACCTTTGGCATGACGTAGTCTTGTTCTTCTTGTTACGGAAGAGCACACAGTCAAATCAGTTACATTGGAACTTCTGTTATGTGATGCCAAAGCCATCCTTACTTTCCCAGAAGGCTTAGTCCAAGTCAATTTATTCTCCACACCATTGTTTCCTTCCCTGAAAATTGATATGGTCTCTCTAAGAACTCTTCTACCTATAATCCCCCAAAATTTTGTTACTACAGGTAGAAATAGATGTATAGCTGTTTGTTACAAAGGAATACTGAACACCCAGAGGAAGATCAAGACAAAAATACAGACACAGGAGTCATCTGTGGAATGTGCAACACACAGCCCTGGGGGTGAATTAGGTAAAAACTGATTGTTGCATACATTAACAAGGACGCCTTACTGAGTCCTCAAGACCTTCTGCAAACTGGACATCACTGCCATTTTCTATGAGCAAACCAAAACACAAATGTCAAGAAAAGTACAGACAATACCCCATACTCTAAGAGACTGCCAAGATTTCAACACTATCACATGTTCAGAGAGGTCAAGAAGAATGCAGACTCAGAAAAAGTCAAATGCCTTGATTAGGGGGTTCTTAATGCTTTCAAGATAACAGTTTCTGCAAAGTGTTAGGAGTGAAAGAAGGGAGTAAACAGTGGGAGATGTTAAGGAAGTAAAGACCACTTTCAGCAGAAGTTTAACTGTTAAAGAAAAGGAAAAGATGAACAAGTTCTTGGGAAAATAGTTTGTTTTGTTTCTTGTTTGTAGGGTGGAAAAGACACAAGCATTTTGGTGGGCATAGGAAACAGGGCAAATGGGGGAGAAGGAGGCCTCACTGAGGGAGCAAGACCCAGAGGCCACAGGAGAAGCTGTGCTCTTTGCCGTCCCTCTGTTGCCTGCTCCCTGAGCTCCAGCTGAACTGAGGGCGCTGATCGATGGCCAGACTGAGCTGATGTAATCACCGATACAAGGTATTAATAATGAATGAGTGTTATTTCTTTTATACATTATTTTAATAGCCCTTTATAAAAGAACTATTGGAAAAAGACCAAAAGGCCTTTTCGACGTTTATTTTTAAAATGTATAATTACTGCCTAGACCTGTGTGGCTCGGGTGGTTGGGCATCACCTTGCAAAGCCAGAGGTTGCTGTTTTGGTCCCTGGTTGGGGCAAGTGTGAGAGGCGGTCAATTGAAGTTTCTCTCTCAAATGGAGGTTCCTCTCCCTCTCTTTCTTCCTCCCTTCCCCTCTCTCTAAAAATAAACAAATAAAATCTTTTTAAAGACATTTAAAAATGCATAATTACTACAGAAAAGTGTCATTGTACAGTTAATACCAATGTTTATCTTATTCTCCTAATAGAACATAACCTACAAAGAAGAAATAGATGAAAAAATGATGTTAAAAATATCATCCCTGATGATAAAAATATCAGGAAACTATTTTATAATGCATCCCACATTTCACTTTGAAATTATTTAAACCTACATTACAAAGGGAAAATTCAGATAAAATTTTTCCCTTAGTAGGAACTTACTATAGATGTTAAGATGTTAAGGAAGTAAAGACCACTTTCAGCAGAAGTTTAACTGTTGAAGAAAACGAAAAGATGAACAGGACTTCAAGGAAGCAACAAGTTTGAGGGGAAAATTGTTTGTTTTGTTCCTCATTTGTGAGGTGGAAAAGACCCGAGCATATTTGTTTTGGTTCGCTCATAGAAAAGGGCAATGATGTCCACTTTGCAGAAAGTTTTGAGGAACTTACAGTACCAGGCCCTGTGATAAGCACTTCATATATATTATTTTATTTAACCATTATAACACCCTGCGATATGAGTGTTATTAACTTTATTTTATGCTGAAAGGAGTGAGGCTCAGAGAAGTTATTCCCAAGATACAACTGTCCTGCTCTAAACCAGTGTCCATAAATCAAACAATTATTCATAAATACTGAATGTCAGTTGTGTTCCAGGAAGAGCCGGGTACTTCCCAGTCTCACAGCAGCCACATGAGGTGTCTGTTTTTAAAGTCGAGGGAAGACTAATTTGAAAATGACTTTGCAGGATCATGTAACATATCCAGCAAGTATGAGCCAAGTCCCCAGTTCCCTGGAAGGAATAAAGTATACGATACATTTCCAAGGATGAACATGTTGCCTCTAGCATACATGCTTAATAGTATAATTAGAATCTTTTGAGTCAAAATTGAATGCCAGTCATGAGACACTAAAGTGTGATATGTCTAGTACTTTCCCTTCTACAAAATACTCAGTAGTTGATGTTCCAAAGGAAAGAATGTGTTTGTTTTCTGGTGCAATTTGCTATTTGGCTTCCAAGTGCACATTGGTTTAGGTCTATAAAGGGACCTAGCTTATCAGTTTTCTCTGAATTCAAAAGCAAAAACTAGAATAACCAGAAATACTACAAAGCATCTTTTTGCAAACCAATGTCATTGCTCCATTTACAAGAAAGGAGAAATATTACACTTATTAAAAAGATTATAAGGTCATACTTGTTTTAAATCTAGGGTCTGCCATTTAACTTACCTGTGCAATGTTTGATTTTCTTCTCCTCTCTGTGGCTCATATTTTCAACTGTAAAATGGGCAAATGGTGATGAAATGAATTAACGCATGCAAAGCCTGGCACATAGTAAGCATTTATAAATGTTAGCTGTTATACACACTTGGATGCTTATAATACCACTTGTGGTGTCTGTGTTCTCAGTTTACTCTTGCCTGGCTGGGTAAATAAAAATTATAACTTTTTTTAAAGGCGTGTTTTTTGTGTTGTCCTGGAGCATTCTTGCGAGGGGGTGGTGAGAGGGAACCAAGACCATCTATGGAAGCCTTTCTACCTCTCTTGTCACCAGGTTTGGCTGTATAATTTCCAGGGCCCAGTGACAAGGCCAGGCCCTTTGCAAAAACTATTAAGAATACCACACTGGCAACAGCATTAAGCCAAGTGTGGAGAATGAAGCCCAGAGTGAATGGAGCTCCTCTGAGTGCCGGGCTCTGCAATGACACAGAGCGCATGCCCTTGCAGCCGGCCCCGTTGGCATCATTTCCTTTGATGAGAAAGTAAGACTCAGAGAGCTCGATTTATTCAGTTGTTTATTTATTTTTTAGAATATTTGTTTCTAACCCTACCTTGTCCAAAAAAAGATTTAACGTCATTCTTCTATGGAAAGAGTCTGAGATAGAAAATGTTCAGAAAACCAACTTCTTGTTCCCAGGCAGGTTTTCACTATGTCTTTAAACACAACTACTCTCTTGAAGTGTAGGCCAAAAAGCAATCTTGACGTTAATAAGGATGGTTCTGTTCAGCGATAAGCTCGGAAACCTTTTCCTGGCCTGGGAACTGCCCGGTCACCTCTCAACAGGCAGAGCATCAGTGAAGCCTGAAGCACAGGGGCGATTCTTCGTCTCCAACCAACAGCATGAGGCCTGAACTAGCAACTGAAGGCTTTTACTCCCACTGAGAGAACTAAGTAAATTTTTAACGTGTTTTTTTTTTCCTTTGTGATTTATCTCGAGTTGTTTCCTACATCACTCAAGAACATTTAAGGCTGAAATCTATTAACAATATTAGGTTACCAGTGTTAACATCTACTGAACATTAAGAAAAATGCCAAGCCTCCTTTCTTAATGAAGCAGCCTTGATTTTATTAGGTTCAAATAGCAAATAAGTATGAGACTGCACGTAAGTATAGTATCTTTTATTTCAAAAGCATCTAGTGTTTAGCCTAGATTTATTCCATATGTCCTTCCTAGGGGCTAACAAGGATAAACTCATTCTGTAAAAGACTCTTATGTTAACTCACTCTCCTCTGAACCCTCTTCAAACTGACAGCTTGGGAAGAGCTGCCATTTGTTTAATTCATTTGCTCCATTTTTTTAACCTAGGAACCCTTCAAAACTCAGCAGTCTTGAATCCCTAGGAATTGTTTAGAAATAAAGCAACCACAGTCTTTGTAAGTATTGGTGGATATTGATAACACTAAAATATTAATATCTGCTTAGATCAGCCATTTTCTCATATAGCTATTTATCAGCACTTGGATTTCAGTTGTATTTGGCTGAGCCAAAGCCAGGAAGCCAGACAGCCCTGTAATCAGATCATGGAATGAGGCCAGTTGTCAGTTATTAAAGCAAAAAGAATAAGAATCTTGAGTCCAAAGAGAAACCCCAAACTGAGAAGACGTGCAGGATAGAAGAACCATGTGATGGAGCCAAAGCAAGTCCGAACACCAGGGCACATATTCAAGCTGGAGTGAGACAGGTGAGCAACAGAAAGCAGTGGAGCCTGTGACGGTCCAAGCAGATATCTGTATGTGAATGGTGTCCCCTCATACAGTGCGGGGCTTGTACAACTCAGCCAACTCTCATTCAAGGAAGCATCAGAGGGAACCTAATATTCAGGGCACAAAACAGTCTCTAAAAGGTTGGTGGTATCCATTAAAGACATATTAAAAACAAAGACAATAAACACTCAAAAGTCATCACTTCTTAATTATTTCACTACGTTTCACTCTTCAGGTCATTTCCACATTTTGTAACTATGTGGTAGAAACATTACATAATTAAGGCCAGATACTACACATCTCTTCCCACATCCATGTTTAGTAATGTCACATTGGTAGCTGAAAATTGTCCATGATGAGGGCATGTACACCATGCAAATTAAAAAAAAAAAAACAAACCAAGGCTTTTGGACAGGAGGCATCTGTTAAAAATGCACCAGCATAGCACTGGTTCGTGTCTCCCATTACAGAATTTACAGCACTGAGAAGTACGGTATCATGAATGTGCAAAGGAAAAAAGGATTTTGTGACTGCAAATTCCTAAACCCAGTATATACTGTTGTCTGCATCTGAAAGCTTCATTCAGGTTTCACACACACCCTCTATTTTCTGTCCCCATCTAATGTCCCTCCTATAACATACCATGTTTTCTCATACCTCCATTTACTCAATGAACGTTTTCCAAATTCCTACTGCACACAGATACTATGCTGTGGATCAGGGAGTCAGAGACGTAAGGAATCCTTCGTGCCCTTTAAGGAGCTCAGTTTGGGGAAAAAAATGAAGCAGCAAATGAACAAATGCTTCTAATACGGCCTGGTAAGTGCCATGATGAAAAGAGAGGTGCACAGGTGCTTGGTGGAAACACAGGAGATGCACCCATATGGAAAGACTTTTTGAAAGAGACAATGGTTTTCATCTTTTTTTAAAAAATTGGTTTTCATTAACATCTATTTACAAGATGTGTGAATAGTCTACTTCTGGCTATACCAAAAGTATTTAATGATTAAATAATTAATTTAATAATTTAAATAAATTATTTATTTAAATAAATAATTATTTATTATTTATTTAAATAAATATATAATTTATTTAATATATAATAATAAATATATAATACATATAATAAATATATAATTTATTTAATAATTTAAATAAATTATTTAATTTTCTCTTACTGAATTTTCCTAGTATTTGTTAAAGTAAATAGCATTGCATATTACAAACATCTTTACTCACATTTCAGGTTGTTTACAGAGGACAAATTTCTAAAAGTGGGACTCTTGTGTCCAAGAGCATAAGCATCTTTGACGTTTTTAATACATATTCCCAAATTGCTTTCCAGAAAGGTTGCACCAAAATACATTCCTATTCACTCAGCCACTCTCAGGTTTATTTTCATTTTTTAAAAAAAGAATTTTTTTGTCTAATGATCAAAAATGATATCTGATTGTTTTGTTCTGCATTTAATTAAAAGTATAGTTGGTTGGCCCTGGCTGGTATAGCTCAGTGGACTGAGTGCGGGCCTGCGAACCAAAGGATTGCGGTTTGACTCCCAGTCAGGGCACATGCCTGGGTTGCAGGCCAGTTCCCAGCAGGGGATGCACAAGAGGCAACCATACATTGATATTTCTCTCCCTCTCTCCTTCCCTTCCCCTCTAAAGATAAATAACTTTTAAAAATATTTTTTAAAAAGTATAGTTGGCTACTGAACTACACACTTAAAAATGGTTAAAATGGTAAATTTTATGTTATGTGTATATTACCACAATAAAAATATTTAGAAAAAAGTGAAATTAAGCATTTTTAATTTAGTTATGTCTATTTTTTCTTTGTTGAATTATTTATTCATGTCCTTTGCCCATTCAAATTGGGCTCATATTTTTCTTCTTAATTTTTATGAGTTCTTTATATATTAAGGGAATTAAGTCTCCTGCTATCATATTTAGTAAAATATTCGTGGAGGAGGAAGATAGTATACAAACATTTTATGTGTTTAGATTGTACATTCAAATCTTTCACTAATTTCCTTTAGGGTTTCCTCCATTGCTGTTATGCTCAAGAAGGCCTTTTCCAGCCAGCCACCAGGTGACCACCTCCATGATTCTATTATAGGCACTGCTCTCGTCCTCGCAGTGAAACAACGATGGAAACATTCATTCTCTGTCTCAAGGAGCTCCACTAGCCCGTGGAGGAGACACACGTACACACAGATAAATACAAATGCCTGGCGCTGACCGCTCGAGGAGAGCTGTTCATTCATGACCAGGTCAGGGGCTAAATTTGCCTGAAGAGCTTCATTGCATGGTTTTATCATTATTTATTAATTCTGAACCATTTAACACATTCACAAAATTGTGCTGTTTTTAGAAATATATGGAATGGGAATATGATAGCCAACACCAGCTAATCAGCCCCTTCCTTCTTCCTGACTCTGGAGGTTTTAAAAACAATGACTCATGTAATATTCCCCCGGCAACCATCCATCCAGTCTTCCCACAAGTCTGAGTTTGTCAGCCTGTCTTGATTTTATCTAAGCAATTAAATCTCAGTTTTAGTATTATCAGCACGTTTACTGGTTTGCTCTTTTTCATAAAACACTTTTAAAAGAATCATGTACATCACAATGGAGATAACAAGAAATGCAAAGCCTCAGGTACAATGGCAATCAATGATTATTAGTAACTGATCATTAACAAAGGTTTCAAGAAATTAATCAGCACAGGTGGGTGTGGCAATCACATGTGAAGGAAGTCTTAATAGAAATGCTTTGCTTCAAGAATTCTGGAAAATACTGAGTCTCATACACTGCTGACATGGGTATAAAATTGATACAATCTTTTCATAGGATCATTTTTCAATACGACCGAGGCTGCAAGAGTTTCATACTTTTTGATGTAGTAATTCCATTGCTTGCAATCTATTTCTTAAAATTCACCAAGGATTTATGTATACAGATGATCACTGCAGGGATATGTACTATGGCAAATATTAAAAATAGCTTAAAAATAGGAAAATAATTAAATTAGTGGTAGAGCCACATAGCCATTCAAAACTTTGTTTTCAAAAAAGCATTATATGTAATGGCATAAGAATATGCTTTCTGTATATTGTAAGATAAAGAAAATAGGTTACAAAACATATGTATGATTAATTCCAATTTAGGTATATGTCACATAAAAGAGATTGAAAGAAAATACACCAAAATGTTTTCCTCTGGCTAGTGTAATTATGAATGCTCTTTACATCTGGATTTTCCAATTTTTCTATAATAATCCAAATTCTGTGCGGGGGAGAGCTATTTTCTGTGAATGTTTGCTCTGTGCAGTGAAAAGACCAATTTTTGTGATCCGTTCTCAGTAGGCCTTTTTCTATCCAGACCTGTTTCCAGAAAACTGGGTGACGTTTAGAGGTATGAAGATTTTTAAATGCTTCTTTGAAAAAGGTATAAAAGACATGCTTCATCTTTTACTAAAAAGATGAACCAAATGTATTCCATATTTACGTACCCACTCAGGCTTGCAGCATTCTCAGAAAAGACCCATCATTTCCTAGAGAAAATAATTAAGAAAAGAAACACATTGTATGCCTACCATATGCCAGGTAATTTCACATGCATTATCTTATTTGATTGTCACAGAACCCTGTAACATTGAGTTTGAATATATTTAAGCAAATTTTCCAACTTTATAGAAGAGTGAAGTATTAGAGCTGAGATTTGAAATCCAGTCCATCAACACCAAGTCAAGAGCTCATCACAGCTGTCCCCTGTATATGCATCTGCATATCTGAGATATGCATATGGCCCAAAAAGTGCCTCTTTATCCATGATTCTGTCTCTATTTTTGTAGTTTCTTAGATTGTTTTTCAGATTCAATTGTTGCTAGATTTGTATTTTTGCCATTTTATTGTTCGTAGTCTTGATCTTTTTCTTTTTCTTAAATAAGTCCCTTTAACATTTCATATAATAATGGTTTGGTGATGATGAAATCCTTTAGTTTTTTCTTGTCTGGGAAGCTCTTTATCTGAGCTTTGATTCTAAATGATAGCTTTGCTGGGTAGAGCAGTCTTGGCTGTAGGTCCCTGCTTTTCATGACTTTGAATATTTCTTGCCGGTGCCTTTTAGCCTGCAGTTTCTTTTGAGAAATCAGCTGACAACCTCATGGGAAGTCCCCTGTAGATACCCAACTGCTTTTCTCTTGCTGCTTTTAAGAGTCTCTCTTTATCTTTAACCTTTTAATTATGATGTGTCTTGGTGTGGGCCTCATTGCATCCATCTTGTTTGGGACTCTCTGTGCTCCTGGACTTGCATGTCTATTTCCTTCACCAAATTAGGGAAGTTTTTTTTTTTCATTAATTTTTCAAATAGATTTCCAATTTCTTGCTCTTTCTCTTCCCCTTCTGGCACCTCTGTGATATGAATGTTGGAATGCTTGAAGTTGTCTTAGAAGCTGCTTATACTATCCTCATTTTGGGGGGTTCTTTTTTTCTTCTTATTGTTCTGATTGGGTGTTTTTTTGTTTTTGTTTTTTTTTTGGTTGCTTAAGTTCAAAATCATTGATTTGGTTCTCAGCTTCATGCATTCTACTGTTACTTCCCCATAAATTGTTCTTTATTTCAATCAGTGTAATCTTCATTTATAACTAGATCTTTTTTATGCTGCTGAGGTCCTCACTAAGTTCCTTAAGCATCCTTATAAACAGTGTTTGAACTCTAAACTTGATAAATTGCTTATCTCCATTTCATTTAGCTCTTTTTCTGAAGTTTTGATCTGTTCTTTCATTTGGGCCATGTTTCTTGGTCTCTTTATTTTGATTGCCTCATTTCTTTTGTTTCTATGGAGTAGAACTGCTTTGACTCCGTGGCCTAATGTAGTAAGTGTCCTGTAGGGTCCAGTCATACAGCCTCCCCTATCACACAAGCTGGGTACTTGAGGTATGCCCTTTGTGTGGACTGAGTACACCCTCCTCTTGTAGTTAAGCTTTGGTTCCTGTTGGCATGTCAATGGGAGAGATTTACCCAGACCAGTCAGCTGCAAAGATTGTCCATGACCACTGACCACCAACTTCTGCCCTCCATGGAGGATCAGCTGTGCAGGGGTGGGGAGGTGGTCCTCTGACATGGCCTGTAGCTGTCCACTGGGTGCACTGGCCCTGGGGTTTCTTAGGTAGTGTGGGCCAAGATCAGCCCCCTCCTGTGTTCTGCCCAGGGCCACCCTTCCTGAGCTATAAAGCAACCTGAGATGCCTGCTACTTGTTCTGGGCTTAGAGATTCCCAGGTGAAGCCAAGCTGTGAATCTGGGCTGGCATCTGCTAGTTCTGGACCTTGGGCTCACTGGGGCCATCTGTTGCTTTTTGAGAGGATTTAGGAAGTTATGAATTGTGAACCAAGACCAGCCATTCATATGGAATAGCAGCTTAAGTGGGCCTGTAAGTTAGGTGAGCAGAGTCTCTGGAGATCCCCAAGGTGGGTCAAACAGTGTTAGCCAGGTTGGTGGCACCAGCTTGCCAACTCTATGGTGGGGTTGGTTTAGCAAAGGGACAATAGCCTCTGCTCACCTTGTGGCCAACCACTTCAGTTTCAGCCTATATACCACTGGTGCCTTTCAAGCTGCTACCCTGGTGCTGGAGCTCAGAGAGAATGAGTCTGAGTAGGTGAGTCCATGTGTGAGTTCTTTAAGAGGAATTGCTTGTGACTCCAACAGTTTCTTCCACTGACTCAATCCCTGCTGGTTTTTGCAACCAGAAGTTGTGGGGACTTAACTTCCTGGCAGTGGAACACTGGACTGGGGATACTGGTGTGGGGTTAGAACTCCTCACTCCCAAGATATCCTTCCCAAATTTGTATCTACCACACATGGGTGAAGGACCAGCCCAGTCCACATCTGTGCCCCTCCTACTAGTCTAGATGGGTGTGGTTTCTGTAATTCTGTAGTTGTCAGATTTCCATTCGACTTGATTTCTGATGGTTCTGAGTGATGGTTGTTCTACATTTGAGTTGTGATTTTGATGTGGTTGTGTGAAGAGACAAGCCATGTCTGCCTATGCCACCATCTTGACCAGAAGTAAAATCTTACTGATATTTAGAGAGAGAGCAAGGAAGGGGAGAGAGGAAGGGTGGCAAAGAGAGAGCGAGACATTGACTTGTTTTTCCAAATCAAAGAAACATCAGTTTGTTGTTCAACTTATTTATGCATTCATTGATTGCTTCTTGCCTTGAAGGGGGATAGAACACACAACTTTGTTGTATCAGGATGGTGCTCTAACCAAATGAGCTACCTAGCCAGGGCTGCTGAATTCTTCTTGGTTATAATAGATGATCTTCAGAGTCTCTATAGATAATTATGTCCTTTGCAAAGAAGAAAAAGATTTTATCTTCCTCTTCAATGCCTTATTTCTTTTTTTAAATCTTACTGCCTTTGCTAGGACTGCCAATACCATATTGAATTGAAGTGCTGCCAGAGGCCTCTTAGTTTTGCTCTTGATTTTCATAAGAATGCCTCCAATTTTCACCACTAAAGTATGGGGTAAATCATTATCAGGCTTTTAAAGTGTCATTTCTATTCATAGTTTTCTAAGAGTCTGTATTTACATGTGGGTGAGTGTGTGAATGAATTTTGAAATTTATCAAATGCACTCTCCGGACCTACCAAGACTGATCATATGGCGATCAGGAAGACAGGGATAACAGGGAGATTTATTCCTGTAAACCCTTTTGTCCCTGTTGAATTTGTACCAGGACTTTCATTTCCAAAAATAACATGGGTTAAATCACTGGAAAAGCTCTCCAACTGAACACAACTAAAAATACTAGATAAACTCTTAGTAAAGTCTTTAAAGTGTCGTAGGAATGTTAGGAAGAAATTATTAAGTCAAAATCTTAGAAAAGATAGGAACCCAGAAGTGAACAAGACACTGAAGGCATTTGGCAAACCTGGCCACTCTCAACCTTGGTTGCCATGGCCTCAGGAGATGTGCGGGAACAGAACACAAAGCCTACAGCCTCGGGGTGGGGGGATCTAATAATCTATTCAGATCCCAAAGGACTCCTTTAAGAATGAATGAATCCTTGGGGTAAGGATGAATAAAAAATAAACCCCACAGCTCTGAACCTAAGGAAGGCGATATAAAGGAGAGGAAGTCCCCTCATGAACTGCAATGACAAGCTAGTCCTCATGGGAATTTACAAGCCAAATTCACACACAACCTGGATGATCCAAGGAAAAGTCAAGGACTGGAAGTGTTCCCAGACATGCCGCCAAAGCAAAAATAAATCCCCACTGGAAGAACCCACCACTATCCAAGGTCTCAAAAGAAGCTCACAAATAATTTTCTAAAGAAAATGAGCAGTTCACAGACATTAAAGAGACAAAGCACTGAAGGAAAAACCAGGTGAAATTATAGAAAGCAAAAACACAACTGTAAAACATTTGACAATGTTTTCAGACAATTGTCAGACATGTTACAAAATGTATTAAATCAAAGTCAAATTTGAAAATAAGTCCAGATAATAAGAATTATATAGAATGACCAAGCAGAATTTTAAAAAGAATTAAATGACACCTCGAAAACTAACAACTATAATAATTATAAGTAAAAACTAAATGAGCAGTTTTAACAACATATTAGGCATAGCTGAAGAAAGAATTGTCCGTGGAGGACAGACCAGAAGAACTTCTCCAGAAAGAAGCACAAATAGTCAGAGATGTAAAACGTGAAAGAAAGATTAAAACACATGGAAGAGATCAAGGAAGTAACATACCTCTAATCAGAGTTCCAGACAGAAAAAAGAGTGAGAATTAGGCAATATTTGAAGAGAAAACAGCTGAGAGTTTTCCCAAGTAAATGATCCCAATTACAAATTTAAGAAGCCCAATAGACTTTAAGAGGGATGAATTGCCAGCTCTGTGAATGTATTATGTATGAAATTTTTTAACTTAAATAGTTTTTGAAAAATAAACCAGTTTGGGAAGAGGGGGGTCAGGAGATAGTCTGAAAAGAAAGCTGCAAATTGAGTGAGCAGCTCTGATTAAATTTACCTTTGTGAGTTAACTGTATACCAGAAAGTACACTGAAAATACAAGGAAAAAACAGATATCAATTTATTCATTTAATATTTCATTATATAAAAACTGCTTATCCAAATTTCCCTTAAATCCAAATTTCCCCTACATCTATTTAAGCACAAATTATGCAATGTTCTCATAAAAAAATAATAGTATTGGCTAAGGCACAGGTATCAAACAGAAGGCCCGCGGGCTGAATCCAGCATACCACCTTGTTTCCACTCAGCGGCAGCGCCGAGCTCCTCTCCCCTAGTTGAGGAGCAGTTACATGTATACAGTCCTAAAATGACATTGGGCCCTTTGAAGGCAACCGCAAGGCTGATGTGGCCCCCGGTGAAAATGAGTGTGACACCCCTGGGCTAAGGAAACTAGACCACTGAGAACTTTTTTAAACAGAATTTTGCTTCAATCACAGAAGCATTCATTGAATCAGGAACCTGAACCAAAGTGAACCCTGAATCAAAAATCCAAACTGAAATATACTAACCTGCAGAAACACAAGGGGGACATAACACATATGCTAATAACTTTATAGAACCAAAAATCTCTTAGAAAATCACTTGCTTATTTCTGTTTTTTTCTTTGTGATAAATTACACTTTTTCAATACTTTTAGAAAAAAATATTATCCAACAAGGTAGTGTGTGCTTAAGAAGAACAAGTTGGATATTAAATAAAATGGCCATTCTGCTGTCCTCTCTAGAAACCTCTATCCAACCTGGTCTGAACACAGGATTCTGAGAACCAGTCATTACAGGGAATTCCAGAGAGGACAGGAAAACACAGTGAGACTAAGAAAGAAGCTGCATGTCCCTGGCCCTGTTCCGAGGTGGAGAAAGACCTAAAAACTGGTATGAGAAAGCTAATCCCCCACCTTTTTTTTACTTTTTCTCCCCTTCTCATGATCTTTTCTCCCTTTCCTTCTCTCTTTTGTGTCCATGATCTCTTTGTCCTACACTTCTTTTGCTTATTTCCATATACTTAACTTCTACATCTTCTGCCGTTACTGCTCCCATTTATTGTCCCTCATCCCCTTTATCACTTTCCATTCTTTTCTTCTACTACTTTTGCTTTCTCTAGACCCTATTATTTTTTAATCTTTCCCTTCTTTCGTGTTTTCTTTTCAATTATCTGATCTTATTCCCCACCCAAACCAAAATATGTTTATAATCTTATGAAGCAGATTTGACAATATTTACTTATTTGCTTTATCCAAAGTGATGATATGCATTGTTGCTAATTTGGGGGGGGGGATATTATGTATGCACTTCTCAGACTTTTTCATTAAATACTATTTCCATTTTTGCACCATCTTCTCTGCCCCACAATTTGCAAAGCACTTTTTAGTGAACATTGGTAATCAGTTAAAAATTTATGACATGGTATATTTTAAGTTAAAACCCTGTTATTTCTCACTGTGAAGAGAAACATACTGATCCCCAATGATTCTTACCCCCTCGTATTTATGCCCTCACATACTCCCTACCCACATGGTATAAGGATTGGTTTGCGTGACTAGTTGAACATGGCAGAGGTGTGGCATGTGACTAAAGTTAGGTCAGAAAAAAGCGGAGCAACTTCTACTTGGTTTACTTGAATCTCTTGCCCTGGGGGAAGTCAACCACCACACAGGAAAGACACTCGACCGGCCCTACAGAAAAGTACACACTGTGACGAAACAAGATCTCCTGGCAACAGCCATCCCAGAGGTGCCAGCCATGTGCGTGCTCCACCTTGGAAGCAGTTCCTCCAATGCCAGTCAAGCCTTTGGACAACTGCAACCTCATGAAACACTCCCCAGCCAGAACATCGAACTAAGCTACTCCCTAATTCTTCACAGAAACTGTAAGAGTCTATTATTGGTTTAAGCCACTAAATTTTGTGGTAATTTGTTATGCAGAAGGAGATAACTATTTCTGTATATTTTGGAGACAAAACCAAAACAATTTGTACATAAACACCTGAAAACAGTTCTTCCTTTACCAGTAACAAATACACATACTAATTTCAGAAAGGAAATTTTATAAAATTTCTAGAACTTTCTTCTATGCCCTTAGCTTAATTCAGCAGTGTTTCTGTTATTTTTCTCTTATGAGGATGGAGAAAACAATGTGCATAGAATACAATTAATAACTATTATGTCTAATAAGTCTAGTTACATCATAAAACAGGCCTCTGTGACAACATATTGGCAATAAGATCATCCAAACATATCAAAGCAATAAGGTATAAAGTAGAAAAAGAATTCTACACTCTCAAAACAATGGCCTTATATTCTGAAATATCTTCTTTTAATTATCTACAATATGGAGCTAAAGAATATTTTTGGTGTCCTCATTTTAAAGACATTTATACATTCTCTCCTCATAATTATATTTGCAAAAAATTAATCAAAAGTAGTATTAAATCTTGCTAACTCTTAAAAATGGGTATTACTATTTAGCTTCCACCACTGAATTTTCTTCTTAAATTAAAAAAAAAATGTGAATCTATTCTTTTAATGACCTCTCCTTCTATTAGAATGCAATCTAATAATGCTATTAACCTAAAGCTAAAATTGAACATCAAAACATTCCTCCACATGAAAAACTGAACTCTACTGTTATATCATTTAATTGAATCTCTAGATTCACTTTAAGTGCAGAGAGGTTATAATTCTGAATCTTTTTTTCTTGCAAAGTATCCTGATGGGTATAATGTGATCATCATTTACATGATCCAAGATTAGAATGCCAATAAAAAGGAATTAGATCAAAATACCAGCCACAGAATCCTTCAGCATGTGCTTCCTTTATAATAAGAACCACACAATTTGTAGTAGCATGTGAGGATTTTGATAATCTCTGCATGTTAGAAACTGAGTGAAATTCATTAAATGACTCAACAAATATTTACTGAGCTCTGACTAGGCGTTATTCTAGGGTTTGAGAGGCAGCAATGAACAAGGGGCATCAGTTACCTGCTTTCCTAGTCCTCATATAACGATCGCTGGCAGACAGACCAAAACAGGGAAAATATAAATGGACAGAATCACTTCAGGTGGTAATAAGTGTTGTGAAGAAAATTCAAAGGGTGATGTGCAGGGGAAATCTTTGTAAAAAGTGGTTAGGGAAGGCGATGTATCTGAAATTCTGGCTCAGAGCAGTCCAATTGTTGGAGATACCTGGTGACATTGAAACATTTCTTTATGTGATATAGCATTATCACTTTCAAACCCTCAAATCCCTATAGACATTGTGCACTGTGGTCCAACGTGTTTTTATCCATCGATTTACATTGTGGTTCTCTAGATTGGATCCTAGAAGAGATGCAATTATGTGCTAAGGGTCTAATGCTAATCATTCATTTGCACCTTAGCAACCTTGGCTAATGAAGAATCCCTTAGCAATATTAAATACTCAGTTTTTCTGGTTCTTAATTTATCCCTCATTCTCAAGGATTTTGAATTGATTTTGAAAACTCGGTGTTATTGAATGTTTATGAAAGGTAAGGCTAGCATCTTAAAGTTCTTTGTTATTCTGCTAAAGCTCATTATTTTCCATCAGCCAGCCTCTTAAATTAACATTACTTTGAAGTCTAGTCAGTTCAAAGAATGCAAAATCAACTGTGATGCCTGGTGTTTCTTCATAGAGCCGTGTTTCCAAGTACCTTTATGAAGTCTCACAAGACACAGTAGCTTCCCGCTGACAATGACAGTTCACAAAGTAGTGACTCTGCCCAAAAAGCAGCAGTTTAACCAATATGCCACGAGGGGTCCTCTCGCCCCCTCAAAGATTTCAGTAAACTCATCTAGATCTGTGAATGTCTAGAGGCCTCCCCACAATCTCTAAAAAATTCCTAAACACTTATTCTCAGCCGCTTTTCTCTGCCTCCACTTTCGGGTCCACACAAATGAACTCTGTTCTCCGTTGATCTAGACACAAGCCCAGCCCGTACACAAGTTTCTATTCAAAACCAAAAACAAAAACCCTGACTGCACCAAATATGTAATCAATTCAGTAATTCCAGCAAAAAATTTGTGCTGGAGGGAGGAGAGGGAGAGTCACGTGGAGCAGATGCGAGGCGTCTTCAGCGCTGTCATTGGCTGCAGCCCCTCCCCTGCCCGTCGGGGCGCAGCAGCTGGAAGGTTCCTGTGAAAGTGCTCCCTTTGTCTCGGAAACATCCCCACACCCCGGCCCCTCCGGGGGCTCTCTTCTACTTCGCAGTTCTTATCAGAGTATTTTTCAAAGTAAGTATCTGTACGTTTCCCCTCCTGGGAGGAATTCTGGTACCAACTGTTAATAAAATAACGTTCCTCCTTAAGTTCACATGGTGCACCAATTTTCATACTGGGGACCCTTCCTCTGCTCGAATAGACTGCAGGAGGTTTCGTGTATTTTAGAGCTTGGTAAGCATAACTTTTACCAAAAATAAAATAGTCTAAAAACAAAGTGGAGCCACAGGGAGGAGTGTTTCGAGGGGAGGAACTAACAAGTGGTTTTCCACGTTAGCTCAGAGGGCAGGCTGTTGATCTGTGTGGTTTGTCACTGCCGCTTCCAAAGCCAAGTTACATCAAGTTGAGACCTTCTCACTTGCTCTAGGACTGCATTTTGCTGCGAACTGTGACATGCATAATGAGCTTCTGGTATAGTGAAGTTGCTCTATATATCCATAAGCGTTTGCATTTTCTGAGCCTCCCCCTCCTAATTGAGAGATTGCCACACACAAGATGACATCACAAATTCCTTAGTCTCATTAGAAACAGCCTCTATGTTACTTAGGTCAGGTTATGAGAATTGCTTTTCTGGAGGAAATATATTTAACTAAAAACCACAGAAAATTTCTAAATATAGGGTAGCTTACTGAAACTGCAGGAGCTAGTACCTTCCAGATACTTCTTTATATGATATAATGAAATTTGATTCTTTTGAAATTGAGGAGTAAATATAAGTCTTTTTTTATGGAAGCATTTCATGGAGATCTTAGGTTTCACATCATTACATGTTCCTTGGCTCAGTTGATAATGGGCATGTAAGCTGTTTTATGCAATTGAGAGCAGTATAATTTTCACATAATTTGGGAGTATGATTACTATTCAAACATTTATGCATAATTATTATAAACAAACCCCCATAGAATTAATTCATCTGGGGCCTGTATTTTCATGACCAAGCCCCTGCTCAATCCTTTCTTGACCCCCTGCTTGGTAATTTCTTCTGATTCACTTTAATCACGTTTTATCATCACAGTGAGTCTAAATAGGACCATCAGTCCGTGCCATCTTGCTGCAGTGAAATGCTGTTCATGAAGCTTGATTTGCATGACCTAAGTGATTTCTGCAGTCAGTTCCACAGAGTTGTTTGTCCCAAATGGACAATGAACGTTCTGAAAGCAGTTCTCCTTAACAAATGCCCAATTTGCAAGGCCTTTCCAAGGTATTAATAACACAGTATTAGCGGTGACTCACCATATCAGTTTCCTCTCTGCATCTGACCATCTTATGAAAAAGTGAGTAACAAGAATATAGCCCAGAGAAAACAAAAATGACAATTTTCTCAGAGAAGCTGTTCAGAAGTTCAAGCATCTGATTTCTGCAACCGTGAATCTCTTTGTGTACCCAAAGCATCTACCAGCTCCGTAAAAATCAGACTCCCGGGGAAGGCCACAGAACAGTAAGGATCCAATCTAACTAGTGCATGTTCAAATATAAGGTGACATTTAGATGTGTAGGATATGCTTTCGAGAAACACAGCATGAATTTATTTTTAGGGCAGTGGAGTTTCACTCAACCTAACACCTGACAATACCTGCAAGGACAACATGCTGATTATAATAGTCACACTTTTGAGAAGCTTGGGGGCCAATTGCAAGACACTGAGATTTGTTAAAATGTGGATTCTAGTCCATTAAATAGATGGTTATTACACACCTACATATACAGGTGAACATGAGGATCACAAGACGAGTAAAAGTTCTTTCCTCTGAGAAAGGTATATTCTCACAATGAACAGAGAGGGTGTTCATAGCAGAAATAACCCTCACTAATGTGTGCTGAGTGTTTACCGTGTGCCAAATGTCCCACATCCATTATCTTATATAATCTTCGTGATAACTGTTCAAAAAAATGATAAGTTGTACACCTGAAATTGACACTCTGTTATATACCAACTTTATCTCAAACAATTACTGAAGAAGACTATTTAGGTATACAAACTCTATTTAATACTTCAGAAAGTTCACAGGTTTTTTTCAGAGAAGTGCAAAATTGCTCAGAATACAAGAGGCTTTATTGGGTAAAGAATAAAGAACAAGGAAGAGACAGAAAATATCTGATTGGCTAAGACCACACAGTCAACCTTGTTTGGAATGAGAAGTGCAGAAGTGACTTAGCATTTGGGGAATGGCTGACTGAATATACTGTGTTTCAGGTCAAGCAGAGTATTTACAGGGATAGGAATTGTTACCGAACATATCCACACACACACACACACACACACACACACACACACACACACAGAGCCAAGGGGGTACGATATATTGTTACTGAAAGAACCCCCACTAGGTTCGCATTGTCTGCTGCCAGAGGAAAGGCGTCTCTCAATGCCAGAGATTTATGAAAAGGAAAGGAAATGTTTATTTAAAGCTATACAGACTTAAAGTAGTGACCTAATGTCTTCATTAAAATATCAAAGTCCTTTAGGATACCCACAGACTCACACAGTCCTTCCTTCTCCTCCTGCCCTAATTCAGGGTACCATATTTCAGGAAAAGAAGTAGATGTCCATGATTCAGGCTCCTGACACCGTCAGCTGTGTCACCATCCAAGCAGGATCTCTAATTAATCCAAAGCCATGTGGCACCTTCTCATGGCCTACTGGCAAGAGTTCTTTCACCCTTCTTCCAGGCAAAGTCTCTCCTACTTCTCAGGCCATATGGCTAAAGGGAGCACCCCAAAGCCATGTGGTCCTCTTCTACCAAAGCTGCAGGGGTCCCCACTATGGCCAAAACCACATGGTTCTTCTCTCCACCAGAGCTGCAGGGCAGAGGTCACCACTCTGCCAAGTCTGAGTGGCAGTTCTCTGCTAAAGCCGCATGGTGATTCTCTCCACCCAAGCTGTGGGAGTCCCCACTCTGGCCAAAAGCGTGTGGCTCTCTCCTCTCAATGGCTGCCATGTCTGCATTTAAATCCCCGCATCAATCCTCCTCTGTAGCCCCATTTCCAACTCCTCCCACAATCAGCTACACTTGCCAGCACTCCCATTTCCAGCTTTACTGGGCTGCCATCATGAGTCTGGGCAGGTGTGGCCCCATGTCATGGAGCCAATCCTGTTCAAGCTCTCATGCAGGTGTTGTCACCTGGGGGACCTGCCCCCAGTTACATCTTTGGTAGAAGTGACTTCCATCCCCCTGGCTCCAAGCACAGCTATAGCTATTTAACATATCTATGCAGCCAGTTAAAGGTTATAGGTATGTTAAATGACCATGACAGAGGTTAGCTGCAAAGCTATTGCTGTACAACACAGCTCTGCATGTTCCTGCTCCATATGTCCCTTCCCCCAACTGACACCTGTGGAGGGGGAAGGGTAAGGACATCTTCTATGTCTTTCTAATATTTCCTAGACACCTCGAGTTCTGGACCCCATTCCAAATCCCTCTTTGGGGCCCCCCTCTTGGCTGCACACTGTAACAGAATATTACCTACATTTTAGTTTGCTGATGTGACACCCAGGCAGGGACAGTACCATCTTGGGCCTAGAAACTTCTTTTAACACAATGGTGAGATATAAGGACTGTTAATATCTCCATTTGCATATGAGGAAACAGTTTTAAAAATGCGCCAAGGACAGAAGAAAATGGTGAAGCCAAGATTCTAATTCCAAGCCTGCTGCTGACATTTTCACCCCGATCGTTCTATTAGACTGCACCTGTAATCACGATGCCGAGACAGAAATGTGCACGTGGCCTGACAGGCCGTGGGGAGCAGATGCATCAGAAGAGCAAAGAGAGGACATTTGAAAAGCCTGGAATATTCTCCTTCTCTCTGTTCTTTGTTCCCTCCTTCTCTCTCTTTTTCTCTCGCTCTCTCCCTCTCTCTCTCTCTCTCTCACACACACACACACAGTGTCCATTCACTTGAACTGAGACAACTAAATCATTATTCCAAAATATGAAGAGAACATTTCCCCATTCCCATACTCATCTCTAAATGTCAGTTTTATTTCAAGCGGAAGCTCTTGGGGGCTACCTCGTCCCGGTCGTTGCTTAGACGTGCCGCTTTACACGTGTAGTCCACGCTTCCGTCTGGACTCACTCTGGCAACTTTTATAAGGAAGAAGAGCTCTGTGGAGTAGAAATGACAGTAATCACGTTCAATTTAGTCTGGAGATTTTGACTATCTCATGTTCTAAAATTGTCAAGATTCAATTTCCAGCCATAGTTCCCTATTTCATGGGCAAAGTCCCAGGTGTCTTCAGAGGGGGCGAGTTTCACACATCAGGTCTAACAGCTGGATTTGCTGGGAGGCCTTTACTGAATTCAACACCCAAATCAATCAAGGTTTTTGAAGCTGATTTTAGTCTTTGTGAGTCAAAAACATTGGTAACATATAGAAGAATATTAGATCTCATCCAATTGATTCAATTCCCCAATTTGTTACCGAAGTCATTTATGATGTTTAGGTTGACTCAGGTGGAGACACACAGCTAACCAGCTAACACAAACAGTAATATCAACATGTGATTGAAAACCAAAGAGAAACAACATAGGAGAAGAAATAAGCCCTAACAGCAGAAAATAATACAAGTAAACAAGGCGAGCAGCAGGGCCCATGCACCCCAGCCTCAACAGTCCCCATTTTCTGAATGTACACACATGTCCTGTAATAACAAAGTTAAAACCATCTTAACTACTTCCTACCTTCTATTTTCCTTCCCCTGCTCCCTCCACGAAAAGGCAACCCCAGTGGGCGGTCCTATGTCTCAGCAATGTTTGTAGATTGACAGCCTAAACTTCCCTGGTTGACCTTGCCCTTGCTCTTACAGTGCCACCTTCACACAGGGTGAGGAGCAGACTCCATTAGGCTCTGTAACAGCCAAAATTGTGTTGTCTCACAGCCTCAGAGTAGCACTTAGATCTGAACTTTCTTCCTATATGGCGTTGGGTACAGTACTGAAATTCCCACTGCTTCAGTTTCCTTGCAAATAAAACCTATAAAACCTAGACAACACTTACCCTTAAGGCTTTCATACTGATTAAACTTCATATAAAAAAAGTGTCAGAGGCGTAGTAGCACTCACCAGCCTCTATTTGTGCATCTTTCTTCCCGCCTTAAGTGCTTCTCCCTTCCCTGTATGTGAGGGCAATTTCAAGGGGTGTTTCCTCTCTAGATCACACCACCTCTTCTCAATTTTTCCTACTCTGTCCCTCCCTACTATCAAAAGGACTTATCTCCACACTCTCAGAGAAACAGATCTCTCTACCTTGGGAGTTACCTCCTTTTTCTTTTCTGCATTTTATCTTTGATAGGAACTTGTATTTGCTTAGCCTCTGTCATAGTCTGAATAGTTGTACCACCCCAAAATTCATATGTTAAAACCTAATCTCCAATGCAATAGTATTTGGAAGTAGGGTGGGGCCCCAATGAATGGGATTAGTGCTCTTATGAAAGAAATCCCAAGAAAGTGTCTTCACCCCTTCCACACTATGTGGACAGAGCAAAAACACAACTGCCTATGAACCAAGAAGGAGGCCCTTACCAAAGACTGAATGTGCTGGCACCTTGATCTTGGACCTCCCATTGTCCAGAACTATGAGAAATAAACTTCTGTTGCTTATATAAGCCACCCAGTCAGTAGTATTTTTGTTCTGGCAGCCGGAACAGACTAAGGAATCCTATGACAGTTTGTGAAGCCCTGTCATAGCCAAGCTCCCATTTCATGCTCCTCATGTATCTATAAGACTGGCAGGATGGGTATTATTTGTCCTCCTGACTTTATATAAAGAAATTGAGGGTCCCAGCAATGAACGGGTTTGTTCAAGGTCACATCAGGAGAGAAACAGGTAGACACAGCTGAGCTTTGATGCCTTGAGATCCCTCGCTCTTCTCCACTATTCGCCAGCTCCTTCAACCATTTGCTGAGCGCCAGCTTTGCACTGGGCACCATCCAGAGCTGAAGATTCATCAGAGAGCAAAGCCATGTCTCTGCCCTCATGGAGCTTCCATTTTAAGTACAAGAGATTTCTCAAAAATATTAATTAGAACATAATAACAATTACATGATTTATAACACCAAGAGTTATAAGTGATATGAAAAAATATCGAAGCAGGGTAAGGGGTAAATAGAACGTGAAGTAACCGAATGGGGATAAAGGGGAGGCTCTTTTGGATAGGATAGCCAGGGAAGGGAGCTCCTAAGCAGAGACCTGAATAAAATGAGTCATGTGAATATCCATAGAAACAGCATTCCACACCAAGGGAACAGCGAGGGCAAAGGCCCTGAGGTGGGTGTGTTTCTGGCGGGCTTAAGGAACAGTATGTCCACTGACCATTAGCTGCACTGTTTGTTATTAGGTGTTGCTTGAAAGAAACATTCTGTAGTCCAGTACCTTTTGGAACCTCTGGGGAAAGCAGGGCATTCAAGGGACTGTACCATACGAACTGAGCACACTCTGAAACTTCTCGAGTGTGCTACAGTACATGGCATTGTACAGTGTTATTCACCATGGAAACCTTCCCTCAAGGAGCATCTCCGGGGATTATTGTTCCACAGAACACTCTGGAAAATGCTGCACCACACCCTGCTTTACTGGAAAGAGGAAGTTGGGGTAGGAACTAGAACTCCAGGCCCTGAGCACAGCAGGCCACCGCAGAAACACAGGAATGGTGTCAGGCGGCTGCCAGCTCCTCATGTCCACAGGGGTGAATGCTCAGCCAGTCGTGTTTCATCAACTCTCTAGTTCTTGGCCCCTCTTTCCTCTCTGGACCTCTGGTGTTTTCCATGATTTAACCCTGGTTAGCTGATTCCAAGCTCTGCTGACCTTCCTCAGAGCTCTCATTTGGGGAAATGGTAGAAGGGCAGAACAGAAACATAGAGAAATCTGTTTAGATGGTGCTTCATCTCAGGACGGGCTGGCAGGAAGGGCAGGGGGAATTTCCATGGCCCTGAATGAAGTGTGCAATCGGTGGCCTCCCCTACAGCCTAGGGCAGGAATTCAGCGCAGGTTGTGCCACATGCTCTGGCTGCCCTGGACATATCCAGAAGCAATTCAGCTGCAGGCAGGTGGGAGCTGCAAGAGGAAGACTCCCATTTGGCTGGAAAACGGCCAGCTATGGAGAATGCTGATCACTGCCTCACTGGAGAATTCCCCAGCCCTCCGCAAGCAATGAAACCAGGAAATGAATGGGAAGCAGCTGGAGTGGGCCAGGCAGAGGGGACAGCCCACAGAGAGCAGGAGAGGACCAGGCAGTGGCCCGACCCCAGGGAGCTCAGCAGAGGTCAGTGGGGCCTGCTTCACCAGAGGAGGCTGTCAGGAGGGAGTGGCAGGTCCCAGGGAAATTACCTTGCAGGCTTGGACCAAATCCCATCAGAAGAGTGCCAGCAGGAATCATCTGTTGGCTTTTTTCTTTCCAAAATAAACTGTACAAATAGATGTTCATTCTAGATGTTGCTTACTCCTAACGTACATAAAATGTAAGTGATCAACTGTAAACATTAAATGAATTTTTTTCATTCAAGACTTTCAAAGGAATCTTTCAAAAAATCTGGATAAGAGGTTGACCACAGACTAACAATGACATCCTAGATAAAAATGGGAATTTTTTTCATTGTGATGGCTTGTCATAGGAGTTTCAAAAGTCAGCTCAGGACTATGATCTACACACAACTGAGAAATTCTACTGAAAACAGCAAATGTCCAATGACCCAGGCCATAATATGTGGGCATTGTCTCTTTATGTGACATCATAGATGAAAATTAAAAATAAAAGAACTATTATAAGTTTTAGTAAGTGTTGAGATCTTTCTGAGCACCAGACATTTTACACACAGCATTTTTAATGTTTACAATTAAGCTAGTGTTGTATGCCCATTTTACAGGTGAAGAAACTGAGGTTTGGGAGGTTAAGTAGCATGTCCAATGCCGTTGTTCTTCGGTGCAGACCCAGATCTCTCTGACTGGAAAGTCAAACTCTTATCACACAGTCACTGTGTTATAGAGATAATACAATAGGGTAGTTAGAACTGAAGACTTGCTTCTTAGCACAGCCATCCACCCACAAGCAATTTATAACATACTTTTTTTTGGTATCCTCTCTGTCATAGGTTGGGAAGATCAACAATTTGCATGCTGCTTTTAGAGAATTAGAAGGCAAATGTAGAGTTTTAAAACATTACTTATGCCACAAGATAGATCATACGTAGACTTCAACCAGTTTGACTGCTAAGTTACCCCCACGTCATTGGTAGTCTCGACCCTATGTGAAACTAACTGCTCAATTAAAGCGCCGCGTGAGACATTACAGGCAATTACAGAGCCACAGTCATGACCCTTCCAGCTTCTAAGAAACTTGGTGTTCTCCTCATTCTTCCCTGTGCCTCAAACTACTCATAAATTCTGAAGACCCTTCCAGAGGCAGGTGAAGATGCAATCAAATACCTGTGAAATTGGACTTCACGAGGTCTAGGTGAAACCCTCACTGATCCTCACATACTTGAGCACTTACGTGACCACTTTTTTCTGCTGCCTCCAGCATGTCTTCCCAGGCTAAACGTCACTCACATTTTTAACTAAAGACTAACTAAATCATTTCTATTTAATAAAGTATCCAATTATTCAATTCTGAAGCCTACTACTCTGTGCCAGCCCCGTGTTCCCTCAAAAAGGAGAGGGATTGGTGCCCACAAAACAATCAACCACTGGGTTGCTTGTGCATTTTGTTCTTATTAACAAGATTGGGCATTTACACATGTTCAATCTACATAACATTGCAATACACAAACAGAGCTGAAAATAGTGCTTAAACTCTCAACCACAGTGACAGTTTCACAAGCATATAATTTATATCCCCCCTTATGTTTCCCCAGGTAATCTAACTTCAGTTAACAGCAGTATCAGTGAAGAAACATAAAAGGAAAACATGCTTTAGTTATACCAGTACGATATGCACACTGGTATTGTGATCATATGTTAGAAAGAGTAAAGTATTATAAAAACACTTTCCAACAGTTTTTATTAACAGTCTCTATTTCCATACTATACTCATAAATTGACAGTATCTACAATTGAAAGAGAAATTGAGGGACAAAATTAATTCAATTACATAAAACCACTAAGCAAGTTAATAACAGTATGCAGTCTGCAATCTAGTTCAATTGAAGTTCAACATTAAAGCTACTGCATAAAAATTCCTTTGTAGTGAAATGCACTCTAATTTTTAGAGGCTTTGTAGCCATTCTTGTAATCATTCAAGGTCAAATGCAAAAAGATATAACAAAAAAAGAACAAAGCTTGCCCATGTATGCAAAAAAAAAAAGTGGCGAATTTCCTTTTAATCTTTCTTCTACCTCAACAAACTGAAACCAAGCCTTTTTCAACCTACTTCTACACAACTATATGGACTCTTTTGCCTGCCATAGGATTTGTTGCGGCTTTAAATGATTTATTTTAACATTTGGACCCAAAGCAACATCCATTTTATGCACAAGTGGAGTTACTTAGTACTACTATAATCACAGCACAGTCAAAAACCTTCCTTTTGTCCTTGATAACCTGAATTCCGCTACCAAAAAAAATGCGTTTTTTCGGGTGAAGATATTACCCTTATTAAAGCATAACTATTCACTTTTTATTTGATTATTACCACTCATTAAGATATTACCCTTTATTAAAACATAAATATTCACTTATTATAATGCATTGGAATCACTGGAGGACTTTAATCTATTAAAAGACAGTTTTCTGGGCTCCATGCTCAGAGCTCCTTATTCTTAAGGATAAGAAAATCTCAAATTCTTGGGACCAAAAATTTAAGTTCCCAGGTAATTCTGACATTTGTTGTCCAAGGACCACACTTTGGGAACTTAGTGCATATTAGTTCTGTAGGTCTGGAGAGATTCCACAGCTGGTTCCATAGGGGGAAATAAAGACCAGAGCCTAGGGCTGCCAGCATGCACAGGGCTAGACACAAGGTTCCAAGCAGCGAAGCATCCTAGAGAGGGTGGGCATAAAAATGAATAGGAAGTCATGAAAAAGAAAAGTAGCACTGAAGGCATAATGGGAGAAAATACCTCTGAGAAAAATATCCCTACTTCCAATTTAGAATTTGGATGCTTGGCGAAGCAGTTTACAAGAAGAAAAAGCTTCCCACAGGGAGTCCCAAACAAGATGAACCCATAGAGGACCGCAGCAAGATACATCGTAATTAAAATGCCAAAGGTTAAAAACAAAGAAAAGATCTTAAAAGTAGAAAGCAAAAATAAGTTAGTTGCCTATCTGGGTGCTCCCACAATTTTGTCAGCTGATTTCTCAAAATAAACTTTGCAGGCTAGAAGGGGCTGGCAAGAAATATTCAAAGTGATGAAAAGCAAGGACCTACAACCAAGATTACTCTAGCCAACAAAGCTTTCATTTAGAATCCAAGGACAAACGAAAAGCTTCCCAGACAAGAAAAAGCTAAAAGAGTTCATCACCAGCAAACCAATATTACATGAAATGTTAAACAGTCTTTAAGAAGATCAAAACTGAACAATAAAATGGCAATAAATCATTATCTATCAACAATTGAATCTAAAAGACAATAAACATACAGAACACAAACAGAATCATAGATACAGAGAACATTTTGATGGTTGCCAGATCGAAGAAGGGTTGTGGAGATAGGTGAAAAAGGTGAAGGGATTAAGAAGTACAAATTGCTAGTTACAAAATAGTCATGGTGATGTAAAGTACAGCGTAGGACACAGAGGAGCCAAAGAATGTATGTGCATGACCCATGGACATAGACAACAGTGTGAGAATTGCCTGAGGGAGTGGGGAGGGCTGGATAGAGGGGGACAAAAGAGACAAAACTGGGACAATTTTAATAGCATAATCAGTAAAATATAATTAAAAATGAAAAACAAAAAAGAAAAAATAGCTTCCTTGGGGTTAAACTTGAGAATACTAACACTGTTGAGGGGCCAAACATTAAACACACCTGTGCTTTGCTGACAGAGGACATTCCCAGGGTAAACAGAAGAGAGTAAAATATTCAAGTGTGTCCCAGTTGATGCTTGGATGACTCTTCTTGAAATCATGGCAAGCTAATGTGTATAATGTGATATTTCCAGGCCTTTATGTTTTTCTTTTCTTTTCTTTTATATACCAGGTGGGGGGAAAGTAAGTTTATAGTTGTTTATATGGAAATAATACAATAATTAATAAGTAAAACAAGAATAAACTCTGTTTCAAGGACTCACAATAGTAAACCTACTTCAGCCTCACCCTTTATATATGCATTTTAGTTCCTACTTCTCCTCCCTAATTGCTGTGTATGAGTCTTTCATTGAATTTTACTTTACTCCTGCAAAAAACATACAATTATTTCTAGGGAAAAATTATTTAGGTCATCAATCTTTTCTTTGTATTCATTCTCCAAGTCTTGCAGAGTTCAAGAGAGAAAGAGCTAATTTCTTTCTTTCTTTCTTTCTTTCCTTCTTTCCTTTTCAGTCTGCCTCATTAAAATGAAGAAATACCTGAACAAGGTTACAAAAATTACATAAATGTTCAAATTCAGCAAAGTAATGCTTTGAACACTCTTCCCACTCCAATCCTCATGAAACAATGTGATAGTCACGAGATAACTGCAGGATATACTCTAGGATATTAATTCACAGTGATGGAATCCAGTAATAAGATGCACATTCAAAGTCGAAGAATGGATCCTGTTCCTGAGACTCTACATATGACTACATTTGGAGATGACACATCAAAACCCAAAGTTAATGTCATTTGTGAATATGACTACTCCCAGCCAAGGTCAGATCTTATTCCATAAGAAAATGTTTGGCTGTGTGCTTTCTTCTAGAACAAAGATGAAAAAGGTAGATTCAGACTCCACTTTGACCATGTAAACCTCAGAAAAAGGGAGCTGGAGTCTGAGTTCCTTTGAAAGCATCATCCCATCGGGAAGAATGTATTAAGCATGCAGCTATTTCTCCAAGACTATCAAGCCCGCCCAACAATTTAAGCCCTGAAAACAAAAGAGAAAGGCTTTACCACCCCAGCCATATCAACAGCAGAGCACAGAAGCACATACATATTATTCACTCATCAAGTGGTACAATAGATGTAACACAAAAAAAATTTTAATGACCTGACATCATCTTTCTTAAATTATTAAAATACTCTATACGACTAGTTAAAATAAAGTGCCTCTGAGGCAATATTCTAAGAGAACAAAACCCTACCCATTTGTATGGCTCCAGGTGGTTGGTACTATATTTGCCAGATGCATATCGTGATTTACCTGATTATATAAATTTGAGCCCCATTATTATGCAGCGGATTTCTTATTTTTAAAATATGGGGAACAAATGATTCCTCACCCTAGCTTTAATACTGTCAGAGTTAGCTTATCACCACATTTCTTTGCCTGTTTACAGAATGTATGGTTCATTTTTTCTCCATATGAAATGCTAGGCAACAGGGAAGAATGAGTTCATGACTCACCAGCTTGTTAGGCTACTCTTCCCAGTGACTATAAATGCTGCCGTCAGTCTCATTTTTATGGTGCTAATAAAGAAAGGTAACCTATACAAAGGAGTTAGTTAAATGATCTAAAATGTCATTGCTCAACACTGGAGATGTATTAATTTGTAGTCCTTTAATTGGAAAACAGGAAATGAAGTCTTCAGGGGTTGGCCAGCCAGCTGGTCAACCAAATAGTATACCATTATAACAGCAAAAGAAAATGTCATGTAGCTTTTCCCTAAGTGCATCATAAGATTTATTTTGCAAATGCTTTTTTTTTATATTTTATTGGTTCATTTGCAGCTTGTATTTGCTTTAGCTTCTAGCTAAAACATGCCTTACATCGACTGTGTACTTTCTGAAAATTATCTGTGCTCATTTTCAAAGGATAGTTTCTCTGCTTAGCAATATGAAGTGATGTTTGTGGTCACTTTGGAAAGCAGCACATTTAATGAGATGACTGTTAAATCAATAGCACAATAAAATGCAGGGAGACTCTAGTTCTATGAATTTTCCTCTTGTGACATTGACATTTTATGATCACATTGTTTAAACAGTCATATAAATCATTCACCACAAAGAAACTAAATGAATTGAGATACATAAGCACAGAAAACAAATTATATTGGAGAATCAAAACCTAAATTTAGGAATTAGATTAAAATAAAGAAAAATTTCTGTAAAATTATGAAAGCAATGTTGAGATGTGTTTTAACAGAGGTACTGGCAGGTGAGGCCTTATTCTGTATTTAGTGCCCACACCAAACAAAAACATCATAGAAAACACATTTGATAAAATGAAGACTCACTAGAGATTCTTTTAAAAAGAGGAGTAAAGGAATGTACATTTAACTACTCCCAGACCTAAACAGAAATGAACGTATTATTGCATAGAAAACCACAAGATTAGAGAGTAAATTTAAGCCCTCACTGGTGTGAGTCAGTGGATTGAGCATCGGCCTGTGAACCAAAGGGTTGCCAGTTCAATTCCCAATCAGGGCACATGCCTAGGTTGCAGGCCAGGTCCCCAGTATGGGGCACTTGAAAGGCAACCACACACTGATGCTTCTCTGCCTCTCTTTCTCCCTCCCTTCCCTCCATCTAAAAAAATAAATAAATAAAATCTTTTTTAAAAAACAAGAGTAAATTTGATTATCCTTGAAAATAAAATAAACCTGCTTTCAAAACTTCTGGAATAAAATTAAGTATTTATTATGGAAAATATCTAGCTTTAAGGAAGATATTGCATCAATGAATACAGATATGAGCAAAATATATTTTAGTCATCTTCTAACCATCAGTATAAAGAAAAGAGGGACCAACCTCAATGAGATTTTTTTTTAAAGGAAGAGAAGGGAAGAATATAGGCCAAAGAAAAAATTGTGATAAGTTTTCTGAAATATCAAAAGATTTCTGTAGTCAACACAACCAGGGCCCTCCCAGTGATAAGTAAGAAACATTGTTTTTTGAAACCAAATTCATTTCTGCTTCACAGGAGAGGCCTTTAATTTTTAGTAGGAGTCTGCAATGGATAAATCTAACCTGCTAAAGTAAATTCTAACCATTGAACTGTGAAATCTTGAAGACTTCACATTCTCTGTGTTTCTAAGAATTCATGGGAGAAAATATAAGATTATGAGATTCTTCTAATGATACTCTTCCAGATGTATAAAAACTTTACTTCATGAGTCTCTAAGGACTTTCTCAAATATGGTTTTCAAACATCAATCAATTCCCAGTGGAATTCCTAATTCTGCCTCTTGACAGCTACAGTTCAGCCATAATTGAGAAAATCTAGGATGAAAATCATCCTAAGGCCTACTTCTTGGCAATCACGAGTGCCTTGATCTCCAGAAGAAGGCTATCAACAGGCCTTCCCAGATACACAAGAGCAAAGGATCCTCTTCACCTTCTAGATTTTCCTCTTTCTCTCTAGGCTTCAGCTTACTGCTAAGATTTGCCCACCCCAACCCCTACCCTATCCAACCCACCTCAAGCTGCCAGAAACTACTGCACAGGATTATTTTGGCTCATCCCAATTGAAAAGGGTAACATTTATGAAGAAAAGAGTGATTTTCTTATTGACCCCATCCAAACTCAAGGACCCTTTATTATTCATGGCATGATGCTGCTTCCACAAAGGAGGTAGGTGGATGAAACCAACTGAAATGTAATTAAATGTAAAAAACAAAACCGTGAAGTTATATTGTATAAAAATGTAGCATTATTCTGTCACAATTCTTTAATTATGCTGATGTACAATCATATAGCTACCCCCTTCTAAAAAATGTGGACACATAAAAATTTTTATTCCTTTTCTAAAAATTATGCCAATTTAATTAGTTCATTAAAAAAAATTTCTCCAGTTTCCCAACCCCATGATAGGCACTTGGGAAAGAAATAAACATTACATTATGTAACAAATTGTGTGCTGAAAAAAAAAATGTGTGCTGAGATGGTGTCCCAGAGGAGACAGGCAAGAAAATCAGCGATAACCATACAGTGTAGCAAGCACTATGCTAGAGACACGTTGAAGGAGTTGTGGGAATATACTGGAGGGCATAGGTTAAAGCATCAGGATACGTCCCCTGGGTACATAATCTGAATACTAAAGAATAAGTGATACACCTAGGCAAATGAAAGGGGAAAAATTTCTGTGCGGAGGGAACTGCATGAGCAAAATCTCCACAGTAGGAAAGAGTATTGTACTTTGAAGGAAGCAGAATTTTGTGACTGGGAGCACAGAGGGCTTCGTGGAAAACAAGGCTGAAAAGAGAAAGGGTAGTACTGAAAGATCCTATATGTCATGCTGAGGCCTTTTCCTTTGATCCAAAAGGTGCCAATGAAGGATTTTTGGCCAAGGAGCGACAAAGTCATTTTTTACTTCAGTAAAGAGAAATACTACTAAGAAGAATATCTGTAAGAAGGGATGCATTATAGCAGAGCAAATCTAAAGCAGAGAGATCAGTTAGGACACCAGAAGCAGTTACTTATCCAGGGACTTACAATGGAGTTGCAGGTTAGCAGGATGATTCAAAAGACAAAATTAAGTCAACAAGATCTAAAGATCAGTTAGTTATTGAGTTGGGAATAGGAGAATCCAGGATTTACTTCCAAGGTTCTGGCTTGGACACTTAAGAGAGGACTAGGGACAGTAGATTTGAGTCGAAAGATGTTCACTTCACGATACTTTGGTTTGGAGGTACGTGAACACAAGCAGGGGAAGGTGCCAGGGAAATGGTTAGAATGTCAGCTCAGAGGAGCTGCCTGGTGGAAGGTACAAGACCAGGAGTCAACTGTGCACAAAATGCAAGCCAAGGGTATAGACAAGATGGCATTAGAAGACGGCCAAGGAGAGAACCTTGGAAACACTAACAAAATTTAGGGTTTTTTTTCAAACTAATAGGGTTTTTTTGGAGCAGTGCTCCTCAGGCAGCAATTCATGATTAATGTTAATAATATCCAAATAATAATCAAAGTTTCTTTTAACATCTCATGCATCAGGGCTCACATAAGATGTTGACTTTCTCATTGCAACCCCAAATGTCCCGTCAATAACAATTACCTCAGATCCCAATACAAGACCTACCTAGGAACCAGCAGTTCAAATACCACTGCAGAAGTATTTCAGAGTATCCATGAGACTGAATTTATTTTCATGAGGAAATCAAGACACTACTTGTATTCTTCACATTATTGATATTTGCAATGACATTGGACAAAACTTCAGGCACCTTAGCGCTAATCAAGGAAATGGCACTAACTATACCAGTAGTCATGGTTTTTTTCACCACTGTGCATTTACAGAAAAAAAAAATCAAGCCTAAACTGCTGTCCCTTAAGAATATTCCAAAGAAGCGGTAAAAAGTATTCATTTTTTACATTTCAACCTCTGGGGATATTTAGTGTGATGAAATGGAAAATATACTTAAAGCACTTCTATATACTAAATTCCAATGAGTATCTCTAGAAAAAGCACTTGTACAATTGTTTGAGTTGCAAGGCTAAATGAGCCACTTTTTTTCATGGACCACATTTTTTATTTAAAAGAACAACTGAGAGAAAAACCATGATGATTTAGACCTGAGTAGTTGGCAGACATTTCTTCAAAAAATGAATGAAGTGAGCCTGTCACCTCAAGGAAAACTCCTAATAGTATTTGCTGGCAATGATAGAATTCAAGGTCAAAGTGAAAATCAGAGTTATAGAACATTTATATTCACCACATTAAGCTTGACAGCTTCCCAATGCTTAAAGACTTTTCCAGTGACATTAACAAATGTATTTTTAAAATACTGTATAATATATTGTGGCAACCTTTGGGATATTTGCATAATTCAATGAACTAGTATTTTCCAGATGACCAATGAATGATGCTACAAAATCAAAACTTGCATAAGTTTCATTCAAATTACAAGATAAACCAATGCATTTTAAAGTAACAGAGTACAAAAAGATCATTGATATGGGTTCATATTGCAACTAACCATTATGTTAACATGCACTATGTCTATTATTGTTATTTTAAATAGTTTTAAATTTCTGTTTTTATTTTGAATATAGTAAACATCAATAGATATAAGCTACATAAACAAAAGCTCTTTAGGAGCCTCAATAATTTTTAAGAATTTAAAAGGACCTTAAGACCAAAAGTTTGAGAACCATTCTGTCAGGGAAAAACAGAACAGGTTTTGGAAAGGATATTCTCACGGCCCCATTGCCCTTCTTTCTTACCTTCTCCATAAGCCCTGCCTAAGTAGTATTTAGAAATGTCATTCTACTTCTTCCATCCATTAACCATCTTCGTCTGCTTCTCCAATACACCATTCAGTGGTAGGTCATGGGTTTATTGCAGAGTAAGTTCTGCATTGTTAACCTGAGAATCTGCCCTTCTCTGAAGTGGTTTGTGCTGCAACAACAAAAATATCTTCTCACTCTAATGAATATATATTTTTCCCACAATATTTTTAGAAGCCTTAAGAACTCAGGTCATTTTTATATGACTCTAGCCCATTCTTAGTTTTGAATGCCTGTGTTTTATTAGCTAAGCTGTCCAAGCAGAAAGATAGTTATTGAGAACTCCCCTAG
Organism: Carollia perspicillata; assembly: GCA_004027735.1. Taxonomy (NCBI): domain Eukaryota; kingdom Metazoa; phylum Chordata; class Mammalia; order Chiroptera; family Phyllostomidae; genus Carollia; species Carollia perspicillata. Next base: position 107,489 of record PVKM010000067.1, on the reverse strand, counting down.
TCAATAAAATTTCATTAGATCATCTCTGTGCATATGTTGAACTTTAATTATTGTGGTTTCATGATGATGTGTAAATACATTAAAATGAGTAAGTTATTCTGGTCTTAATTAATGGGAGTAACAAGAAATTTATATTTATGAACAAATAATACTCTTAATGAAATATCCACATGCCTGACTTGGTTTTAATGCTGATACAAATGTTTTAACTTAATAACATGCTACAGATATATGTACATGAATGTTTCCTATGCTTTCTGCCTCTTCATTCAACCCATATTGAGTTAAATGAATTTCCTCTATCCTAAATAAATTGTGTTGCATTGAAATCATTTAATTAATAGACATGTAGCCAGAGTTTGGGGGCCTCAGATAGCAATTTCCATTTCATAGATATACATAAAATTTATTCTGACAGATACTGTGGATGGACAATTGACACATGTAACATATATTCCAACATAGTAGCAGAGGTTGTAAAGGCAAAAAACTGATTTCTTAAGACTCTCTTAATTGTTCTGGGTGTACTGAGGATCTGCCAACCAGAGGCAACCATGTGGGAACTGGCTTAAGAATGGAGTTAAGTACACAAGAAAGGGCATTAGGCGTCATCATTTTGGTGTGGATCAAGCTGGATCTGATCGAGACTGAAGCAGAGTGACTCTGGAGCCAGGTCTTCAAACAAGATTCTTGATGTAACAGATGGCGTTTGATCATGGCAGAAGCAGAAATACAATTCTGTGGGGCTTTGGGAGTTGTCCATGAAAGCTCAGCCTAGGGGCTGTTTCTTTAGCTACCCATCCCCAATGATCCTGTAAGCCATTGTAAATCTTGCAATGCATCCCATTCTGCTCCTGCTAGCTAGAGTTAATTCTGTTCTCTCAACAGTGACCAAGACTTCCATTTAAGACATTGTTTGAGGACTTCCATTCAAGATGGCAGCATAGGTAAACATGGTTCACCTCCTCTCACAACCACATTAAACTTATAAATAAAATTTAGAACAACCATCACTCAGAACCATCAGCAAATTGAGTTGAAAGGAAGTATGACAACTACAGAATTAAGGAAACCACAACCATCCATACTTATAGGAGGGCCAGAGATGCAGAACAGGCTGGTACCACAACCATGTGTGGTAGATAAAAATTCAGGAGGGCTATCTCAGGAGCAAGGAGTCCCAGCCCGACACCAGGCCTACCATCCCAGGGTTCTGGTACCAGGAGGTAAGTCCCCATTACTTCTGACTGCAAAACCCAGCAGGGATTGAGTCAGTGGAAGAAACTTCTGGCATCCCAGCAGTTCCCCTTAAAGAGCCCTGACATGGACTTACTCATACTTGCTCCCTCTGAGCTCTAGCACTTGAGTAGCACCTTGAAAGACACCAGTGACATACAGGGTAGAACTAAAGTATCTGGCATCAAGGTGGGAGCTGGAGGACAGTTTTCTATCAGACAGAAAAGTAGGCAGAGGTCATTGTCCCTTTTCTGAGCCTTCCCCATACACAGCCACAGAGCCAGCAGGCAAGTGCCATATCTGAGACTCCATCAACCTAGCTAATACTATTTTCCCTGCCCTGGACATCCCCTGAGACTCCAATGCACCCAAATTGTTAACCCAAACAAACTGTTAACCGTGACTTTTCCATATGTTTGGCTGGTCTTGGTTCATGCTTCACAACTTCCTACATCCTATCAAACAAGCAAAGGCCTGCCTCGGTGAGCCCCCAGCCACCATACCTCTTGCTAAGTGCCCCCAGGACCAGTACTAGCAGCAGCCAGCTTAGACACACAGTTTGACTTTACCTAGGAATCTCCAAGCCCAGGAGAAGTAACAACCATCTCAGATTGCTTTATACTTCAGTCAGGGTGGCCCCAGGCAGAACATTGATGAGGCCTTGGCCTGCACCACTAGGGAAAACCTGGTGCCTACACACAAAGTGGACAGCTACACCACAGAAGAATACCACCAACCATATCCCTGCACAGCTGATTCTCCACAGAGGGCGGAGCTTGATGGTTAAGTGGTCACAGCCAGTCCTTGCAGCTGACTGGCCTGGGTAAATCCTCCTATTGACCTGCTAAGAGCAATCAAGGCTCAACTACAGGAAGAGGGTGTACTCAACCCACATAAAGGGCACACCTCAAATACCCAGATTAGGTGATAGGGGAAGCTGTACCACTGGACTCTATAGAACACCTACTATATTAGGAAACACTACCAAGACATGGAGTCTAAGCAGATATACCTCATACATAGAAACAAACACAAGGAGACTGCCAAAATGAGGAGACAAAGACACATGGCCCAAATGAAGGAATAGATCAAAACTCCAGAAAAAGAGCTAAACAAAATGGGAATAAGCAATCTATCAATTGCAGAGTTCAAAACATTTGTTATAAGAATGCTCAAACAACTTAGTGATGACCTCAATAGCATAGAAAAGATCTAGTCAGAAACGAAGGATGCATTAATTAAAATAAAGAACAATTTACATGGAAACAACAGTAAAGTGGATGAAGCCAAGAATTAAATCAATGATTTTGAATATAAGGAAGCAAAAGAGTCAGAACAACAAGAAAAAAAAGAATCCAAAATAATGAGGATAGTGTGAGCAGCCTCTGGAACAACTTCAACAGGTCCAGCATTTGCATCATAGTGGTGTCAGAAGAAGAGAAAGAGCAAGAAACTGAAAATCTAAGAAAAAAACAGTGAAAGAAAACTTCCCTAATTTGGTGAAGGAGATAGACATGCAAGTCCAGGAAGCAAAGAATCCCAAACAAGATAGATACAAAGAGGCCCACTCCAAGACAATCATAATCAAAATGTCTAAGGTGAAAGATAAAGAGAGAATTTTAAATGCAGCAAGAGAAAAGAAGTTAGTTACCTACAGGGGACTTCCCATAAGACTGTGCTGATCTCTCAAAAGAAACTTTGCAGGCTAGAAGGCACTGGCAAGAAATATTCAAAGTCATGAAAAGCAGAGACCTACAGCCAAGATTGCTCTACCCAAGCAAGCTACGGTTTAGAATCAAAGGGCAGATAAAGAGCTTCCCAGACAAGAAAAAACTAAAGGATTTCATCATCACCAAACCATTACTATATGAAATGTTAAAGGGACTTATTTAAGAAAAAGAAGAACAAAACTATGAACAATGAAATGGCAAAAATACATATCTATCAACAGTTGAATGTAAAAGAGAAACTAAGCAAACAAGAAGAACAGAGACAGAATCATGGATACAGAGAGCGTTTTGATGGTTGCCAGATGGGAAGAGGTGTGAAGGAATGGGGAAAGAGGTGAGGGGATTAAGAAGTACAAATAGGTAGTTACAAAATAGCCATAGGAATGTAAAGTACAGTGTAGGAAATGGAGTAGCCAAAGAGCTTATGCACATGACCCATGGACATGAACAATTGTGGGGGTGTTGCCTGAGGGGGGGGGTGCTGTGTGGATCAGGGAAAGAAGGGAAAAATTGGAACGACTGTAATATAATAATCAATGAAATATTTTTTAATCTAAAAAAAAGCCCTAGCTGGTGTAGCTCAGTGGATTGAGCACAAGACTGTGAAACAAAGGGTCGCCAGTTCAATTCCCAGTCTAGGACACATGCCTGGGTTGCAGTCCAGGTCCCCAGTAGGGGGGCGTGAGAGGCAACCACACACTGATATTTCTCTCCCTCTCTTTCTCCCTCCTTTTCCCTCTCTATAAATAAATAAATAAAATCTTTAAAAAGAGAAAGAGAGAGAAACTATGTTTTTAAAAATCTTCAAAAAGACATTGTTCATCAAATATGATATTGTACTATCCTTGAAAATTACTTTTTTAACCCATATCACGATTATAGTACATGTAGCTGGCCTCATTGAGTGGTCTGATGTCAAAATAGTTTAATTTCCACCTACACTTAGAAAATGTATTATAAGAAGTTAAGTCAACGTAGAGATGGGATTGTTTCTTGATTTTTAGTGTGATTAGTTTACTGGTAGGTCTGCTGAGCCTACTCATCTATGATTCTAGCTCTCAGGCATCCCGAAGGTGCAACATACTTTGAATTTATGCAATGCCTTTATAGTCGTAAAAGTGTTTTCACATACACTGCCTCAGATAAAATTCACAACAACCAAAAAGCAGCAAGGCAAAGAATGACCACATCCACATTAAAAATGAAAAAAAAATTAAACCTTCAAGGAACTCAAGTTATTTGCTGAAGGTGTTCTAGATAAAAGATACAGGCAGAACAAGGATCCAGCGCATCTGTCTGCCAGCCCAGTGCTCTTTCCTGCATACCTTTCTAAAACATGTACAGACTTCAGTCCCCTTGTACATACTGTCACGGGGACCATAGCTACTGATTAATAGCCATTCCCTTTTCTCCTTCGGAAAATGAGCCCCAGTTTGACTGGAGACAAAAATGTACCTAATTATGATACTACATTTTCCATTCTCCTTTAACCTAGGTAGAGCTGTATGATCAAGTTCTGCTCAATGAAACATTAGCAGAAGTATAAATGGCTTCCTTACAGAAATGACTGCTAAAAAGAAACTAACTTAATTGGGAAAAAAACTTTTTTATCCTTCTTTTTGGGAAAAAAAAACACCTTAATTTTGTAAATGTGTCCAATGTTCTCTCCTGGGCCCTCTTTTAATGGTACTCACTCTCTCTGGGTCATCTCGTGCACACCGCTGGTTTTAGTTTAGTGCTCGTCACTTTATATACAGTCAGTTCTTGATCCTGTACCTCCCACCAGGCAATTCATTCCTCTGAGCTCTGAACCAGCCTTTCCAATCATTTCCCTGGCACTTTCCCTTGGATGTCTTCAGGCACCTCAAATCCAGGGTATCCTAAATTCAACGTCTTTCTTCTCAAATTGTTCCTGCTACTTGAATCCAGGTGTGATGGCAAGGACTCGATCAGCCATATTGAATCATAAGACTAGATGTCACTTTCTAAAGATGGAGTAGCAGAAAGTTAGAGGGAATCTGGGTCAATGACTTTATAGAGATGCAGTGCTCCTGGACTACTTACCTCTGGACTGTTTTTCTTTTTAGCAAAAAATAAATATCTACCTTGTTTAAGCTACTGTGATTTGGGGTTTCCAATTATATGCAGCAGATCTTAATCCTAACTGATACACATAATTTCCCCCAATTATTTCTATTTTAAGGTAACGTTCTTTTAAATAAAAGCTTTCACCAATGAGTAATAAGAGAAAGGAGTGATTATCTCAAGATAATAGTTGTCCCAAGTTACAGAGTCAACCTCTGGAGACACTGTTAGATCCATATTAAATTTTCAAGTATAAAAGCTAGATCCCTCTGTGTGTATCTTTAAGAATAAGAACTTGAGTTGTGTTGATGTGATTTACATATTATGTATCCCCCTAAAGCTGAGTATAGGAGTACTTATGTAACCTTGCATTCATGGCTAGTTACTTAGCACGGTGCAAAGAAACACCACAGTGCACTTGGGTCATAACTAATATACTGTGGATAGAAACACCCTTGGCCATTGGTACCTAGGACAGGCTCTCAGATCTGTTAGACTGAGGATCAGTGATCCTTGCTAAAAGCTGGAAAGGCAAATGAGGCTCTCTTCATCTTCCATATGATTCTCTGGACATCTCACAAAAAGTTTGGCTTGGAGGCCACATTTGACCACAGTACCCTCAGTTCACACACCTTGTACCAACTCTCTAGGGGTTCTTAACCTATTTTGTGCCATGTACCCCTACTAGGATTGCAAGCCAATTATATTTAAATATAGCTAGCACCATATATTTTGAATGTGATATTGTGATATATGTGCTTCTTTACTAAAGCATTAAATTTCAAGATGTTGCAGTATGTCTAATTATTACCATAACTTTAAAGTAGAGAGGAGGCCAAATGATCTTTTGTATTACCAGTAACAACTGTAATATAAAAGAAAAATCTCTATAATTTCTATTAGAGTCAGAATCATGGCGTTATCAATAGGTAATATGATTGTGGTTTGCGGCCAACACTTGTAAGGGGAGAAAATAACTAAATTACAGCTACAGATTAGTAAAAACAAATATGTGGATTTTTTTCCCCATCAGATTCATGGACCCCTTAACTCTAAATGCAGATGCCTAGGGAGCCTATGACCCCCAGGTTAAGAACACTACTTTAGATCATGAAAGAATTCTTACAATTTCCGCATTCTGCAGCAGAGACCACGTAAGAGTTCTTGTTTGTGATATGATCAATGCATGATGGGACTGGTTCTGGATTTTAGGACCTTTCACAGTTCAAGAACCTTATAAAAGCTCTAATACATGGATGTCCAGTTATAGTGCCTGTCATCCAGAAAGGCCTAGGTTGTAAAATGTTAACCCCACTGCTAATGACAAATGACACTGGATTGCAGTTATAGGCAAATGCGTGGATTAAAGGAAAAATGAACTACCAGCTAACCCCAGAAGATCTCTTTAGTGGAGGGCTGAGACCCAGGAAAGAGGCTATGTATGCATCTACCCTGGACAGATTACGTTAGAGATCTGCACATATGAGAGTTCAGTCTCAAAGTCCTTATTTGGGATGTTCTGTGAACACTAAAGTATCATATAGAACTAAAAAAATAATAATAAAAATTAAATTCCTTTGAAAATTCCCCATAAATGTGAAGCTCTAAGCTCTCTCCCAAATCCAATTCAGTAAAAGAAATTTCTACGACTAAGTGGTGCCTGTGAGAACAATTTAAGGGAATTGTCTTTGTCTACTATGAAGAGACATACACAAGTAAAATATGATGATGTGCTCATTGCAAAGAATATGTTTTGAAATATTATCAAAACCATAGGAGATTTTAAAAGATGACCTCAGTGTTACTCATAAAAGCAGACTATAACCCAGCCTTGGAATAGTTTTTGAAGCCTGTATTCAAATCAGTTCAGTGAAATTAAGAAAAATCAAGAGAAAATACTTTTGATTTACGAGATAGTTTTGAGTGGCACAAAATTCAAGGCTAAAATTAACTTTTAACTAAAAGAAGAGAACACTCACGCACTATTGGTAGGAATGCAAATTGGTACAACCACTGTGGAAAGCAGCATGAAGTTACCTCCGAAAATTAAAAATGGAACTGCCTTATGAGCCAGCCATTCCACTTCTGGGAATTTATCTGAAGAAATCCAAAACATTAATTTGAAAGAATATATACACTCCTATATTTCTTGCAGCATTATTTACAGTCACCAAGATCTGGAAGCAGCCTAAGTGTCCATCAGTAGATGAGTAGATAAAAACCTGTGGTACAGCCCTGGCTGGTGTGACTCAGTGGGTTGAACACCGGCCTATGAACCAAAAAGTCATCAGTTTGATTCTCAATCAGGGCACATGCCTGGGTTGTAGGACAGGTCCCAGGTCGGAGGTATGTGAGAGGCAACTGAATTATGTATGTATCTCTCACACACACCCTCTCTTCCCTCTCTTGCCCTCTCTCTAAAAGTCAATAAATAAAATCTTTTTTTTAAAGCTGTGGTACATTTACAAAACAGAAGAGTACTCAATCATAAAAAGAAGGAAATCTTACCTTTTGCAACAGCATGGATGCAACTGGAAAGTCTTATGTTAAGTACTATGTTAAGGGAAATAAGCAAGTCAGAGAAAGACAAATACCAAATTATTTCACTTATATGTGGAATCAAATGAACAAAATAAGTGAACAAAATAGAAATAGACTCATAGCTGTCAGAGGGGAGGTGGCAGGGAGGCTGGCTGAAAATGGTTAAGGGGTTAAGAAAAAAAACTTCGTAGACTAACAACAGTGTGATCATTACCAGAGGGAAATGGAGCGTGGGAGGCAGAGCAGGGTAAAGGGGGGATAAATGGTGATGGGAGGAGACACGACTCGGGGTGGCAAACACTCCATGCAGTACAGACGATGTGTTACAGAACTGTGTACCTTAAACGTATATAATTTTATTAACCAATGTAAATCCCAATAGATTCGATTTTAAAAAGATACATTCTTCTGAGAAAATGTACCATGAATTTCATTAATAGATGCAGATATCGTACAGAAAATTTATAAGTGTGTCCTGGCGATTCTAGACACACGTGTGCACCACACAATACCAGACTTAGGGTCAGAGAAATCAATTGTACATGTTTGCTCTGCCGCATGGTTTACTGTGGGAGCCTGGGGAAGTTACTTCGCTTCTCTGATCCTCAGTCTTCTCGTCCACAAGAATAATAACTGCTCCTGTCTTTTAGACTTCCAGTGAGAATTAAGTAAGTAAATAACTGTAAGACACCTAGAACGGTGCCTGGTATATCTAGGCACTGTATACTTTTACCATCAAAAACCTCTTGTGAGAACTAAATGTGACATTACCTACAAAGTTCTTGGCATAGTGGCTGACATACACAGAGTGCTCAGTAAATGGTAGTGGAAGTGTTGTTAGAATTGGCATTTAATAATACCGGAACTAGTGTTGATATTAGAATTAATAGAGTATTCCTATTAGTGTGGGCATTGGCATTGTTTTGTTATTCCAAGTTAACAGTGTCGTGTTATCCTGGATTGCATGCCACAGTGAGGAGCTTCTCCTCAAGATGTTGTTGCTCTGAGGAACTCCTTTCCTGCTTTGCCTCGAAAAAGGTAAGGGCTGGGACCCACCATCTTTCCTTAAGCATATCTTAGAAATGGACTTCAAATCAATGATTACAAAGCTGCCTACAGCCATGGCCACAGACCTAGTCCCACTGTCTTTGGGTTCAGGCAATAGGGCCATGCAGTCCTAATAATACAATTCTTTCTCAGTAATATCAATACCTTATTGACAAGGAATGAAATATACCTGAGACAGTAATATAGCTGCCAGCCCAGTTCTGAAAAGGCCAGCTATGTCTGTGCTTAAGTTGGATTCATTAGGAAAAATTCAATAGCCCAATGATTTAGTAATATGTTAGTTGTGGAAAATATTTCCCATAAAACCCCATTACCCAGAAGGTCTAGAAATAATATCTTGAAGTCAGCTACATTCCCTGGGAATAGAGATTATCCTGGAAACCATCCATAAATCACCAATCAACTATAACAAGGTCATGAGGAGTGTCCTGGTTTCCATGCCCACCTCAGGAATTCTGGGCTGTCTCACACTGACCGAAAGAAATGTACCCCATTTAAATAATGATCTCATTCACCATTAATTATGTGCCTGCTAAGGGACCTGAACAGACACCTCTCCAAGGAGGACATAAAGAGGACCCAGAGACAGATGAAAGGATGCTCAGCATCACTAGCCAACAGAGAGATGTAAATTAAAACCACAGTGAGATACCACTTCACACCAGTCAGAATGGCCATCATAAACAAATCAACAAACAACAAGTGTTGGAGAGGTTGTGGAGAAAAGGGGACCCTAGTGCACTGTTGGTGGGAATGCAGACTAGTGCAGCCACTATAGAAAACAGTATGGAATTTCCTCAAAAAACTGAAAATGGAACCGCCTTTTGACCTGGCAATTCCGCTACTGGGATTATATCCTAAGAACCCTGAAACACCAATTCAAAAGAACACATGCACCCCAATGTTCATAGCAGCGCAATTTACGATAGCCAAGTGCACTTAGAAGCAACCTAAGTGCCCATCAGCAAATGAATAGGTCAAAAAACTGTGGTACATTTACACAATGGAATACTACACAACAGAAAGAAAGAAGGAGCTCCTACCCTTTGCAACAGCACGGATGGAACTGGAGAGCATTATGCTAAGTGAAATAAGCCTGGCAGTAAAGGACAAGTACCATATGATCTCACCTGTAAGTGGAACCTAAGCAACAAAACAAACAAGTGAGCAAAATAGAACCAGAGACCTGGAAATAAAGAACAAATTGACAGTAACCAGAGGGGAGGGGGGAGCAGGATGAGAGAAAGAAGGGGACGGGTCATCAGAAGACCCATGGACAAAGACAATGGGGGAAGGGAGGATTAAATGGGGGTGGGTTGGGCAGAGAGAGAATAAAGAGGGGATATTGGGACAACTGTAATTGAAGGACAGTAAAAGAAGGAAGGAAGGAGGAGGGGGATAGAGGGAGGAAGGAATGAAGGGAGGAAGGAATGAAGGAAGGAGAAGAAGAAAAGGGAAGGAAGGAAGGAAGAAAAAATTAAGTGCTTACTATATGCCTGGTATCATTCATAAAATACCCCTATTTCTCATAACAATACTGTGAAAAGGCATTATCATCTCCAATTAATGAGTGCGGTAAGAAGTCCCAAATCTTAAATAATTTTCCCAAGGTCACTTGGTTACTAGGTGGAAGATCTAAGGTCTTCTCAACTCCAATACCCACTCCATCCTCCACTTAAAGTTGGACAAGTTTCCAACTTTCCTATCAGGAAGAGCCCTCACTATCCAGAAGCAAATCTCTCTTCCAACTCCAGGGTCAGCTGAGCAAGAGCAGCAACAGCAAGCTAGCACATTAGAGCTTGCAGCATTGCTGGTGGTGGCAGGAAAATGAAGATTGGAGCAAGAACAATAAAAATGGTGACTTGAGTGACAAAAGCAACAGCAAGGTGGCCAGGACTGGAACAGTAGCTGTGGGAAAACTACAGTTGTCAGCAGGCCTAGGTAACACAGTTCAGAGAAGGTTCAGAGTACAAAGCTGCAGTGAATGCCAACCGCAGCCCTCCCCGTGCCCCAGTTAGATACACACACACTGACCTGAATAAAGAATGAGCATAAGTGCCAATTAGGCCCAAGTATCAAGGTGCTGGGGAAATGTCACTGGGTGACTGAGCCAGCTACACGGCACCCAGACAGAGGCAGAGCATATCCTCATACTTTTGAAGAAATATTCTCACCCACTGCCCAAAGGTCACCCTGGGCCTGTCCCTGCAAAGATCTTTGTACGAATCATCCCTGAGTGAGCAATTTGTTCCTTCTCACCCCTCACCCCTCCAGGAATGACGTATGTCAGGGACTTCATCAGATTTAAATACCAGTAGGAAGAGATGTGAGGGAAAGAGAGGCTCCAGGAAGATTTTGTAGTGCACATGACATTTGTCTCTAGAATCTCACCTTCTTCTCCATGCATTTGAGCCTCCCTTTCTCTGGGAATATTTTCTCTTTATCCCTTCTATTCGGCTGCCCCAAGTTCCCCTCCAGGACCCCCAATAAAGGTTTCTTCTCCCCTAAAACTCCCACCACTCAAAAATGTACCTCTCTCTATATCTCTTCCCTCACTTTCCCAGCCCCCTCGGAAGTCCCTTTCCCTCCATTTAAGCACAGTATTAGAAAAGCAATCTGATGAAACTCACCTATTCCAGGTGTACATGAAAAGTATCCTACGTCAGGGAACCCTCTAGATAGATGTCTGACAGAAACCAAGTGAGCACTGTGGGGAAAATATCTTTGAGCCAAGAGCCTTTCCTGCAAGCACATCTTTCAGACTCCAGATAGGTCTCATCCTCACCTGCTGGGAGTAAGAGAGGAAGGAATTAGAAAACCTAGGGTTTCTCCAAGGACTGCAGGGGTAATTATGCAGCCAAATCTTCTCAGTGGGCCGAGGTGGGAGCATTCTGTGACCCAGGTGTTCTTTGAGGCCCTCAGTGCAATGACTACAAAGTGTTAAGAATCAGAGCACAGTGATAATAGAAAGCAGATGATAGTTTTGCTAAAAGCAGTGATTCCACCGCTGTGCTCTGGATGTTGACTTCAGCATTATCTACTAAGGGTTGGATTTGGTAGCTAAAACTTCCAGATCCAAACTAGAAGCTGATGCAGAAAAAGAAGGGAAATCCTGGTTGGTTCTTCCATCAACAGGAAAGGAAGTGAGCTTTAGTCCCTCCCCCCAAGGAAAGAGGAATTCAGGGGAAATTCTGGTCCTGCCCCCTTCCAAAACCACTTCTCAGCTCCCTGCCCCTTTCCGGAAAAACACAGCTTCCAAGGCCCTTGAGTAACAGATTCAAGACCCTTTAAAGAGACCCTTTGAAGACTTTCCTACTCTTCTTCATTTCATTTTTCTCTTTTGCGGCTTGGTTGTGCAAAATAATTACAATGACTCTTAATATGTGATGCTTACTATTTGTGCCTTGTTATCATGATGCACAATAATAATTATGGCTATCATTCATTAAATATATGTCTAATTTCATTATAGGTGTGTTTTGATTGGAATTCTAAACTCTGTTCACACTCATTTCATAATTTATTGCTCACATGGTGTAATCATTCACTCACAACTTTAAAAATATCAGGGGGACCATTAATTACCAGGCCAGGTTCTAATCCCAACTCTAATCATAATTAGCTGTGTGATTTTGGTCAATTCCCTTTGTTTCTTTGGGCCTCAATTTCCTCAAATATAAAATAAAGTATCTGAACTAAAAAGCTCTCTACCTTCCATCTCTAAAACTCTGCAATGTTGTGATTATACTAATATTGAACATTCTTTAATATTATTAAAGAGACTTACACAACCTCAAAAATTATTCTAAAAACTACCTATGTAATGATAGCCCGCCATTCACTGGGCCTCATATCTGTCCTAGGTGCTATTTCAGGCATTTCACAAACAAGGTCTCATTTAATCTTCTTAACAAATATACTATTGGTCTGATTTTAGAGATAAGAAAATAAGCTCAGGTTCTCAAAGTCAGCCGAGCTGGGATTCAAATAGCTGAACTGTGACTCCAAAACCTGTGTTCTTCAAGTCACATTGTGATACCTCCAAAATAACTTTACCTAATGTAAATAGGGTAACAAATAAGGTTTGAATCTGTCTCATTCTGGAAATACACCTTGAGACTTGTGTATATGTGTTTGTGTGTGTGCATTTTTCCTCATCCCCCTTCTTCTTTCTCTTCCACATTCTTATTCAGCTAAAATTTCCTGTAAATTAACTTTCTTAAAAAAAGAGTATTTATTTACTTACTTACTTGCTTACTTACTTACTTACTTACTTTATTTTTAGAGAGAGGGGAAGGGAGGGAGAAAGGCAGAGAGAACATGGATCAGATGCCTCTCACACACTCCCAACTGGGGACTTGGCCTGCAACCCAGGCATACGCCCTGACCAGAAATTGAACCTGTGACCTTCCAGTTTGCAGGCCAGTGCTCAATCTACTAAGCCACACTAGCTAGGGCTAAATTAACTTTTTTTATTATCTATCTCTTTTTCATAAAATAAAAACTTGACCATCTAGGAAAATTCCAGTAATATTTCTGTTACTGGAATTGATTGGTTGTTGAATGTATATATATTTAAATTTATTGATTTACCCTAAAAGTCAACCATTATACAGAAAATGACCTATAATAATTTATATGCAGAGAAAGAAGTCAATGCAGTGTGATGCATAAGCTTTAGACTTAGAGAGATGAAGCTTAAATACCAGCTCTGCTGGTGAAAAGTTCTATGAGTTGGAATGGGTTACTAAACTTCACTGGTTACGAGTTTACTCATCTATTAAAAAGATGCAATAATGCCTACCTCATAAAGTAATAACAAGAACTGAAGGTGTCATTGAACACAGGTGCAGCTGCATGACTCTGCGAAAACCAATACTCGAGAGGCAGGTGCCAATGTAAAGGAAAGTGGTTTATTTGAAGGTGCCAGCCATCTAGGAGATGAGGGGCTCACATCTTAAAAGCCCATCTCTACCATCTCAGTGAAGGCAGAGGTTTTTATAAGGAAGCAGAGGGGACAGAACAAAGAAATCAAGGGAGGGAGTTGACAAGTTCTCTATGTGTAGACGACCACAGTCCATTCTGAAAAGGAAGTGAGGGTCTGGTGTGCATCACTGTGGCGAGCAGGACCAATAAAATGGCACTGGTCTGGTCAAGACAGCATACAGTATATAAAACAAAGTAGAGTCACTCATATCAACCAAGATGGCTCCCAGGCAGTCATGACACTTTGGTTCAAGAAGGAAACTACCTAAGTCAAGGTAGACATGTCTGGCAAGGAGACACACCTAAGATATCTGCACACATAACCAGAACAACTGTTCTGGTCATGAGTGGCAGCATCCAGATTTCAATATATCTTCAGGGCCTAGACTCAACGTAAGTTGCCTGAAATAGAAGAGGAACTTGATAAAGGTATACTTCTTTCACCCCTATAGATATTTAAAGAGCTTTATAATAAGAAACTGGTCAACACATTATTTGATAAAATGAATTTAATTTCTAGCCTTAAAAGTCCTAGATTTTGTAGAGAATAGTGTATTGGAATGTTGGAAAATATAGAATGACCTACTTTAGGCAAACAAGCTTTAAATAAGGTCTGTTTTAAATAGCACACCCTAGAGTACTCGCCACGAAAATTGCCAACCATTTATCAAGTGAGCTAGCAGTGTGTGTGTAAGAGAGAGATTGAAAGAGAGAGAAAGGGTATCTCACCCATGAATTTGTTCTTCTGACATTTGGTAAATACATTTTTGTTATTGCTTTTGTCTTTGATACCAAAAATTTAGTCTGAACTTGACCCTTGAGCTTGAACACAGTGTGAATCAAGGTCGCATCTTAGGAAATAATATTTGGGCATCTAAGACCCTTATTAAATTTCTAATTTTGTAACTTGATTTTTATCAAGTGATACAATCCCACAAAGGAAAGAAAAGAAGGGACAGAGAGAGGAGAGAGGGAGGGAGAAGGGGGCAGAGAAGAAAAGAAGAAGAAAACAAAAGAGCTTAAAACTAAGGCAAAAGAATATAGCCACAAACATCCAAGTTCCAATAGGAGAATATTTCAAAAATAAATTAAATAGATAAATACATAAAGATGTTCATCATATACTTTAAAGATAAAAATAAATGAAATACTTTACTGAGACAAAAACACATAGTTCATGTATTTATCATATATTAAAATTCAGGTATATATTCTGCTGGTCTGGTGATGACAGAACAAGTCTAGTCCTGCAAATGAGAACAGGAAGTGGTTTCATTGGCAATAAAATGCATCACTTAGTAGGAACTGGGAAGAGAGTCTGCAGGCTTGTGGATGTGGACAATCAGACAAGCAATGTAACGTGACATCATGTGTAGAAGTCAGAGGTGTCCCTTCTAGTTAGGAATCACTAGTTCTGGGCTCTGTTTCAGCCCTGCTACTTAAGTTCCAATGTGGTTTATAGTAAATTATTTACAATCTTTTAATGCATCAGAAATGATGATACAACCACAATTAAGCTACACAGCCCATTTGAAACTCAATTTAGAAAAGCAGTTTAAATGAAATGATGCCATGATTTTGCATTTCATTTGACTAAGTTTGTTTTCAAAGTACTTAAGGTAAGTTGAGGCTGAATATGTGTCTTTCAGATATGGTGGCTTGCTCCACATTTAAGATGAATAAGAAGAGATGTAGATAGAGAATTCTTGCAAATGGGTTCTTCTCTTGGGGTTATTCTTCATATTCTAGGAAAAAACTGTGAGAAAATATGAAGACCACTGGACAGGGTTGTGGGTTAATCAAGAACAAAATTATTGGTCCTGGCTGGATAGCTGAGTTGGTTAGAGCATCATCCAGAAACACCAAGGTTGCAGTTTGTTCCCCGGTCAGGGCACATACAAGGAGCAACGAATGAATGCATCAATAAGTGGGACAAGGAATTGATGTTTCTCTCTCTCTCTTCCTCTCTCTCTCTCAAATCAATAATTTTTCTTAATTTAAAAAAACAAAATTAAAGCTCTAAGAAATTGCCTACATCCTCAACTTTGTTTTCTTTTTTAAATTTATTTTTAGATTTTTTTAAAGATTGTATTTATTTTTAGGGAGAAGGGAAGGGAAAAAGAGGGGAAGAGAAACATTTAAATTCACATAGATGTGCAAGAGATACATTGATTGGTTGCTTCTGACCCAAAACCCAAGCATGTGCCCTGACTGAGAATCAAACCAGCAACCTTTTGGTTCACAGGCTGGCATTCAGTCCATTGAGCCACACCAGCCAGGGCTCAATTTTGTTTTCTTGACTGAAGTTAGATATTAAAAAATAAAAAATATTGATTATTGTAGAATTCAACATCAGGGAGGAGAAAGCAACCAAACTGATCACCATTTTTTTTTTCATTTAAATCAGTTTGTTGATTGGATGAGAATCCTACTGGTAAAAGGAGGACTGTAGAAGATTAGTTTATTTTTAGATAGTTGCTATAAAATTCTGCTGTGCTTCTTTCAGATTGGAGTCAAAAGAAGAGTAAATGCTTTTTAAAGTAACAAAAGGTTAAAGCTTCTTTCACACTGGCAGCTTTGTTCTAATGAACAGAGAGTTTGATTTGAACAGACCAGGTGTGTTCTCTTCCTTGTTGTACACCCCGAGTTCCAAGCCCCCTGGCTTCTCTCAGAGGAAGTGTTACCTTTCCCAGCATTAACGTGCTGTGGTCGAGTTCTTTACAATTTTAAAACATATACTGCAACCTCACGTGTATTAATGTCAAATTATTTACCAAACTCACTATTTTTTTATTTCATGAATAATGCATAAGAGAATAAAATAAATGGTACCAGCTTCTCATTTCTCCACCACCAAAAACAAAAATGAAGATGAAAACACTCTATACCAGCCCTTTCGGAACACCTTTCCAACCAGAATAAGTCAAATGACTGGGATGTTGCCAGTGGTCCGTCCTCCAACATTTCAATTCTTCCATTTCTCTGCCTCGTGTTGTCACCGTTCTGCTTGTCTGTATCCTCCTTCGTTAAGTCTTAAATTCCTTGAGAGCCCTGTCTGTGCTTACTCCAGCTTTGATTACTGCCCAGGGCCAACCTCAGTGGTCTGCAGACAGTGTACACTCAATACATTTTGCAATCCCTTTTCTCTTTACAAAAGGGATTATCCTACTTAATAGATAAGAACACTGACAAATATCAAGACTTACCCAAGGTCACACAGTTAGTGAAGGAGAAAGTGGCAATTTGCAAGGTTGCTTCATGGTTTTAGTCATTCTATTAAATGGGCCAATAACCCCGGCTAGTAGAGCTCAGTGGATTGAGTGCCGGGCTGCGATCCAAAGGGTCACCTGTTCAATTCCCAGTCAGGGCACGTGCTTGGGTTGCAGGCCAGGTCCCCAGTAGGGGACACTCGAGAGGCCACCACACATTGATGTTTCTCTCCCTCTCTTTCTCTCTCCCTTCCCCTCTCTCTAAAAATAAATAAAAATAAAGTCTTAAAAAAATCCCCATCATTAACTTACTTCATCGGTGAAGTTCTCAGATTTGGCTGCACTTGCATGACTTCAGGCCATTCATCGTAAAGCCACAAACCTCTGAGGTCAGAAAAGCTTTATTTCCAGTTTCACAGGGATGTTGGACTTTATTTCCTCAGATTTGCCTCAAACCACGATGTTATCAATTGTCACAAGGTGGATGTGGCTGGGGTGTTCTATCCAGTATTTGGTGACAGACTTCCCAAAAAGACCAGGTAATGCAGCAAGTGGCCAGTGACTCTCTGTTAGTGGCCTTCATTCTGAGTCATTCCCCACCCAAATCCTCAATATGGTGCTAAGAAAAAGACTGAGCCAGAACATTGTGACCCCAGGGAATTTTAAAATAAGCTACTTTGACTTTTCTCTTATTCCCACCCTGTTTTCTGTGCTGCGTCCCTGCCCTGCCTCCCTTAGGTTGCCAGACCTGCTCACTACCATCCTTGTCTTCCTCCTACTCAAACTGTCTCTGCCGAATTCTTTAGGACCAGGTATTAAACTCCTAAGAGAGAACCTCTTACTCTTGGTCAAGGCAATCACTTCCTAGGCAAGAAACATGTTTTCATGTAACTATAGCCTTTTAAAAGTTAATGCCTGTTTTCATTCTCTAATCCAAGGGTAACAAGTAGGTTTCATCTCCTATGTTAATTGCAGCTGACTGGGAGTGGGGCCTAGGGCGCTGAGCTGATAGGGATGCTGAGACCATACCTGGGCTCAGTGGTGAAGAGAGTTTAATAGATAGTTTGTGGTCTGGGAATGGGCTTGTCTGCCATGTAGTCATCATCCCTGACCTCACAGGAAGGGCTTTTGATGGTGGGAATCTACAGAGAGGCAGGAGGAGAGGAACTATCATAGCTGTCCAGTATAACCGATGTACATAAGTAGATCAAACTCTGTGGCATTCTGCAAATTATTTGACTCAAGAAACTTCAGACTCCACCACATTCAGCGTCAGTTTAAGCCAGTACTGTTATCCAGCAGATAGAATGTTCTTAAGAGGTTTTAACTCAATTATATAATCTAAAGCACTGGTGTGGGGGGGTGCGTTTGTTTCATTCATTTAATTTTGTTTCAAATATTTTTACTGTCTCATTAGAAAGTAAAGTTTGGAACTCTATCTCTTGGTCCTGGTTATAAATTGGCTAATTCTGACTGTCATTTTTTTTCTCTGTTGTGTCCCCATTGGACATACTATTTTTAATTTCCCTTTCTAAAATCAATGTTATCTGATGTCATTGCCCAGCTACCACATACCACTGAGCTGAAAATACTGCAAAAGTTGAAATCAAGCAAACTTTATTTACTATGTATTCACAGAAATATAAAATATTTGAGAAACTAATGAATTTCTCTTCTCTACCTTACAGATCTGATGGACTTCCAAACAAGTATAGTAGGTACGTTTTCATAAAAAGACTCATAACTTGCCTGTTTCTTCTGTCTAATTTGCAGAGGTTGTAGAGGCCCCTCTGACGATGGCAGAGCCATAGTTACCATTGCCAAAGTTCTTGCAGCCACCTGTAAAACTTCTGTGCTCGTCATTGAAAAGGAGGCTGCTTTCAAAGTCTGTCCCTTTGGAGCTTGCCAAAGTGACCATTCCCAACGGATCCAAACCATAACCAGCAGCTGAGAGCCCCTTGCCTCCACTATCAGAACTACCACGTAGTCACCGGGTCAGCTGCGATGCCACCAGTTTGGCCTCTAGAGGAGCCAAGGCCAGCCTCAGAGAACCCTGGAAAGTGGAAAAGTGGGTCTTCAGTGCTGGCCTTTTGCTGTCATCCATGAAAGACTCTAAGCCCTGAGAGGGTGGAGGCCAAAACTTTCTCGCTCATCTTTGCATCCTTAATATCGAGCAGAGTATACGGCAAATATCTGGTACTCAAGATATCACTGTTGTCCTGGTTGGGTAGCTCAGTTGGTTAGAGTGTTGTCTGGATACGCCAAGGTTGCAGGTTTGATCCCTGGTCAGGACGCATACAAGAATCAACCAATGAATGCATAAATAAGTGAAACAACAAATCTCTCTCTTCCCCTACTCTCTAAAAATCAATCAATAAATTTTAAAAATTTTTTAAAGAAATCACTGTTGAATTTGTAGATGATGAATGGATGGGCAGGTGAACAAATAAATGAATGGATAATGTTCCCCCCCAAGTGCTTTATGTTAACCTGTAGTCATGAAATGGATAAGAGACCCACACATGGCTGCAGTCAGGGAAAACATTAGATAGTTTGACACAGAAAGTAACTACCGAACACTTGGTTTTTTGTTTGATTGATTGCTTTTAAAGGAGAAGGCTTTTTGATGTAGCACTTAACCTGGAAGTTGTTTTCTTCCTGTGAAGTTTGAGCAGTATAACGCATTGAAGAGAGAGAAGAGAAATTTCTGGGTATCAGCAGGCAGCTATAGAAATTGGCATAGAAGAATTTTCTTTGGAGAATGATTTCTTGTAACCAGTAAGTAATGTGTGAATCTATACAATAGTAAATAGGCATGGAAATAGCTAGAGCTCTATAAATACAGTTCATAAAGACTCCTACTCGGAACCTCAGTGCAGAGTACTCTTATACTCCATCTTCTATATGTAACTGATCAACCCTGAAAAGAGAAAGTCTCTCCTCTAGGGTGGATCAGTGGGGGAGATAGGGCAGGACTGGGTGTAAAACATTAGGAAACAAAAGAGGTTCAGCCAATAGTGTTGGACTGAGAGAAATTTACTCTTAATTACAATTTTTAGCTGTAGTTTTATACTGATAACTCAGTTGAAATGCATATAGGACAAAAACAGCCGATTGAAGTATAATTTACATACCACAGAGTTTACCTGCTAACAAGTGTATGTTTTAATTTCATAGTAAATTCATGCAGTTGTACATCCACCACTACGATCTAGTTTTGGAACATTTCTATCACTCCCAAGATGTTGTTATTCCCATTGGCAGTCAATCCCCATTCCCACGTCTAGCCCAGGCAACTACTGTTCTGCTTTTCTGTTTCTGTAGATTTGTATTTTCAGGAATTTAATATAAATAGATCGTGCCAGCTATGGGCTTTTGTGTCTATCTCCCTTCACACTGCATGATGTTTTTGAGGTTCACTTATGTTGGGCATATATCAATCATTTGTTTCTTTTTATTTCTGAATAGTATTCCTTTGTGTAATACCCATTTTGTTTAACCCATCAATGGCATTTGGACTGTGTCCATTTTGTTAGCTATTGTAAATAACAAGTTTATGAGCATTTTTATACAAGTCTTTTTGTGAACATTTATTATTTATTTCTCCTGGGTATATACCTAGGAAAAAAATTTCTGGGTTATGTGCTAAATTTATGTTTTACTTTTTAAAACATTGCCAAACTATTTGCACAAGTGAATGCACCATTTTACACTCTGGCTGGTAGGGTGTGTGCGTTCCACTTTCCCCACACCTCCGATACTTGACGGAGTCAGTCTTCTGGAGGTGAGTTTATAGTGATATCTCCCTGTGACTTCAACTTGCATTTCCCAGACCAAGGATGGTTGAGCATCTTGTCATGTGTTTATTAGCCATTCAGATGGCTTTTTCGTAAGCTGTCTTTATATCTTTTGTCCATTTTTAAATTAGGCAGTTTGTCATCTTAATGAATTGTAAGTGTTCTTTTTTCCTGGACACAAGTCCTTTGTCAGATATATGATTTATAAATATTTTCTCCTAGTCTGTGGCTTGTCTGTTCATTCTCTTAAAGGCACATTTAGAAGAGCAAAAGTTTTTAATTTTGATAAAGTCCAATTTATCATTTATTTTTCTTTTATGAACTGTGCTTCTGATATTGCATCAATATTTTTTCCTTTTTTGGCTTGATTTTTTTTTATATTTTACTTTTGCGTCTTGTCTTTATATTTTATATACATATATTTTTAAGTTGTTGTATCTATATTTGTCTAAATTAAACTTAAATAGGTATTTCATAACAAAGTATTTATATGATTATGTTCCTCTTTCATAAAATTACACGTTAAAAGAGCCCCACTGGGAATTTTTAAAGTGAGGTGAACCCATTTGACAATTTCAATACATATTATGATGCCTCAAAGGCCAAGTAATAATAGTGCTTTATCAAGGGCTTGCTTTGTGCCCGGTACCGTTTTAAGCTCTTTGCTGGTATTAATTCATTCAGTCCTAATGCTCTCATGTAGTAAGTACTAGTATTATCACCACTCTGAGGTGAGCAAATAGACACACAGAATATTCCAGTAAGTTGCCCAGAAATTCGCAGAGCTGGGACTGAAGCTCAGGCAATCCAGCTCCTAACCCTGCACTCACTGCCTCTAAGCAACTTCCCCTACAGATTATGATTCCCCAAATAAGATCTGCTTCTGTGGGGGTATGTGGTGGGTGTCTAACGTAGTGTCACCCCAGCCCCTCTTCTCTGCAAACTACCTGATCCGTCCACGGGGAGGGCTCCTGTTTCATCTGTGTGAACTTCCCACCACACACATCCCTTCCCCTCCACACATACAGCCATTGCTGATTAAGCCAACTGTGAACAATAACCTAAGCTGAGCATATCATATCGTTACTCTCATTTGAGGCTGAAGAAATACTGGAATTGGGAGCCAAGTTAAGTCACTGGATTGCTAGATGCTGGGACATCTACCAACTGCCACTGCAGCCCCAGGACTTTCCTTGGCCTCTCCTTTGCTAAGGCCTACTTGTTCTGTAATTCCATAGCTCCCTGAGATACCTCTGTATTCTTCTAATATGACCCCAGGTTGGCGTCTGTTATTTTTGCAGTGTATAACACTCCAAACCGTCACTACTAGAGGCAGCCATGGCGAGGCTCACTCTGCCTGTCCAGGGTCGGCAGGCTGCCCCATCATAACATGGGTTTCAGAACCCCTCCGCAGACCTGCAGGCCTTACCTCACTGAGCACTGGTGACACTTGCTGGTCAGCTAAGTCCTCGGGGAGATAATCTTTCTAGGCTTTCTGGGAGACATAGTTTATCTGATAAACTAAATTGCGCTAATGAGAGAAAGTGCTGGAAGAGACCTCAGTCCCTCCTTCTTACTTCCAGGTAGCATGTGTGTACTGTCACAAGGGATTTCTGAAGACAGTGACACAATTGTTTTCTAAACCAAGTGGCTTTAATAGCAACTGTTTTAGCTCAGAAAAGAGAGGAGTATTTCTGGGCAATAGGGGCTTTCTTGCACCTCTCCACTCGCTTCCTCTGAATGGCAACTTCTTTCCTTTTAGCCAAAGGTAAGCAGGTGAGCAAAGAGCCATCACTAAATTCCACCAGTGACAGCCACAGTTCCAGACAGTGACTTCGGAACCTGCAGCAGCTCCAAAAGTGACACTGACGAGTGACAAGAAGTTCTGTTTGGGGCATGTGATTTGAGAAAGTGTAGGCATTGGAGACAAACCAACCCATATTCAAATTCCAGCTCACTGCACACACGGGCAACTTCTGGGCCTATTTCCTCAACTTAAAAATACACTTGAAGTGTTCAGGATTCATTTGTAAAAAGCCTAGCACACTGTGTCCTATAATTATTCGGGTTTACCGTTCCCAAAAGCAACTCCACAGCTCCTTCTATTGTTTCTCTCTCTCTCTCTCATACACACACACACACGCACAAAAGAACCAAAATTCTTAGTGTAAAATCGAGACATTTCACAGGCAGGTTTGTGTAATTATTCAAGTCAGCCAATACATACCCAGTGCCAACTTCCTAAGAAAACCCTAATCTAGGCTAAAGGAAATTTCCCTGTAGTTGCAACTTGGCACGTATCTGTTGGATTATTCAGCAAATGTTACCAAACATTTGAAAAGCTATCTAAAGTTTCAGAATATTCAAAAATCAGTATTATTTTACTAGCTACTTATTTTCCAACAGTTGCGAGGAAGTGGCTAAAAATTTCATTTTCCAAATATAAAGGGATTTTTTTTAATTTTTCAATACCTTTGCCTCTCTCTATATATATATATAGATAGATAGATATAGATATAGATATAGATATAGATATAGATATAGATATATCTCCCAAACTTCTCAAACTCACCAGAACTTAATGCCATTCACCAGTATTTCTAGATCAGCTGCCTTTGTAGCTGATATGGATACTGAAATCATCTAAAACCACATAATGAAGAGATTTAAATCTGGAATGAATGCCTAAAAACCCACAGAAAAATCTACCAATTTAACTTTTAAAAGTGCATCCAGATGTAAACAAATGATAATAAAAGCATAGTGGCTAACATTTGAGTGCTGACTATGTACAAGGCAATGTGCAAAGGATTTTAAATGGATTTTTTAATTTAATTATCACAAGTCTATAAGCTACATACTATTTTTATTCCAATTTTTTTAGGTGGATAAACTCAAATTTAGGATGTGGAAATAATGTGGGTTCTTACAGCTGGTAAGTTATGGAGTCAGAATTTGAACTTGGGCTTTCTGACCCAGAACCCAAGTTCTTAATAAAGACATTATTTTGTATTTTTATTGTATTTTTTCCTTTAACATTTACTCCCCTTATGCTTCCCTCCCCACCTCAATCACCACACTGTTGTCCATTGTAATAAAATATGCAAAACCTAAAATGTACCAATTTAACCATCTTTAAGTGTGCAGTTTTGTGGCATTAAGTACGTTTACATTGCTCTATAACCATTCCCATCATCTATCTCTTGAACATTTTCACATTCCCAAGAACAAATTTCTGTACCCATTAAACACTAAATCCCCCACTACCCCCAGTCCCTCACAACCACCATTCTCCTTTCTGTCTCCATGAATTTGACTACTCTAGGTACCTCATATAAGTGAAATGATACAATATTTTTCCTTTCTGTGGCTGTCTTATTTCACTTAGCATAATGACTTCAAGATTCATCCGTGTTGTAGCACATATCAGAATGTCCTTCCTTTCTAAGGTTTATAGTCCATTGTATGTATAAACCACATTTTGTGTATCCTTTTACTCATAGATGAAGACTTGGGTTGCTTCCACCTTTTGGCTCTTGTGAATAACGGGGCTATGAGCAGGAATGTAAAGAATATCTGTTCTAGTCCCTGCTTTCAATTCTTTTGGAAACATACCCATTAACCAAGACATTTTCAATACATTCCTTCTCTTTGCTATTGGCCAGTTATTCTTTGTGTTTTGTTTGCTTTTTACAAATGTCTCCATGTGCCCTGGCTGGTGTGGCTCAGTGGACTGAGCACTGGCCTACAAACCAAAGGGTCGCCGGTTCTATTCCCAGTCAAGGCATGTGACTGAGTTGCGGGCCAGATCCTGGGGTTGGGAGTGGGGGCGGGTGGCCCATGAGAGGCAACCACACATTGCTATTTCTCTCCCTCACTTTCTCCCTCCGTTACCCTCTCTCTAAAAATAAATAAATAAAATATTTTTTAAAAACATATCCATGTATGAAGCAATTACAAATGTATAATATCTAGGGAGATTCTAGCATCCTCTTAAGCCAGTAGCATGGAGAACAGCAGGAGAAGGCTGGGCTGGCTCATAGCTAGGATCAACATAGGCACCTGCAGACCGACTGGTGAAGCAGACAGAATTTTTCAGGCCAAATATAATTTCAATATAACTTCTCCCCCTTGGCTAACATGGCATTTTCACATGCTTTTTTAGGCATTAAGGACATGACAAGTCACTGAAAAATGTAGATAGAGATAGTGTGAAGGGGAAAAGGATCCTAGTGAAAAAAACAGTTGTGGTTCTGAGGTCTACTGAAAAGCAGGAAGGAAATGTATAAGCACATTAGTGGTGTTAAAAGGCATCTTTAAAAAGGGAAAAAGATGTAACTTAAAAAGAAAAAAATAGAATCAGCCACAGCAGGGCACTAAGAGATAAATGTCCTTAGGAGGCTGCTTCTGCAACTGTTAAACTTTTATCAAACTTTTACCAGTTTTAATCTGAATCACAACAAGTAATTCTTTTCTCAAATATATCCACTAGAAGCCAAAATAACCTACTCCCCCTGACATGCACCCGGGTAGGACTCTTTTCTTTCTTTTTTATCTGAGTCGAGCATATGCCAGAAGTGTCCTGTGGTAGTTTTTCCCCTATTTAAACAATCCTTCATTACTTCATCCATGTAAGCAGCATGTCAGGGTAGACAGACCATGCGCCCTTAGAAAAGAGGCATCTGAGCTTCCATCCTGGCCCTGCCTCAGACTGACATTATGGCCTCATATTTTTTACTTAGACTCCCTTAATCTGTTTCCTAATCGGAAAACTGGGATAAAAATACCCAACTCCAAAACATTTTAAAAATATCATAAGTGATAAGATCCTAGTACATAGTATATGCTTAATAACTGCACTTGCCCTGGCCTAATTGTTCAGTTGGTTGGAGCGTTGTCCCATACACCAAAAGGTTGCAAGTTTGATCCCAGGTCAGGGCGCATACCTAGATCTCAGGTTCGAACTCTGGTTGGGTGCATACAGGAGGAAACTGATAGATGTTTGTCTCTCACATCAATGTTTTCTCTTTCTCTCTCTCCCCCCCGTTTCTCTCTCTCTAAAATCAATAAACATATCCTCAGGTGAGCATTGAAAAAATAGTAACTTCACTTCTTATCTGAATTTTGGGATGAATTGTTTTCAACCCATCTTCCATATCTTCTTCACATAATGTAAATATCTAAAAGAGAGGTCCTTACAGACATGCAATGTAAGAGCTATAGGATTTTTGCCACAGAATGCTTATGAAGGCATTGACCAAAAGTGATGTCATTTATACAGAGGCTGAGAGATGAGGAAAGGCACACAGCCAAAGAAAATAGACAAATAATCATTCACTCAGCAAAAGGAGGAACTGTTCGAAATTGAAAGAGATTTAAGAGACATAATAGTTAAATATGATTCTGGACTTATTTGAACAATGAATTGAACATACCAACAGTAAAAAGGCATCTTTGATACAGAAATTTAAAATATGAACTGGGTATTATAAGTAATCATTTTAAATTTTCTTAGGTATGACGATAGCATTGTGGTTACATTTTTTAAAATGTTCTTATCTGTGGGAGATGTATACTGAAATAGTTACAGGATTTTCCTTAAATTACTCCAACAGGGAACAGGGGACTAGCGGGAAGGAAGGACAGATGAAACCAGAGAAGCGAAAGTTAGGAGACATGTTGTAACTGAATTATGGGTACCTGGGGGCTCATTAAATTCTCCTAGGTACATTTAAAATTTTTCACTATAAAAAGTTCTTTCAAAAACAAATTAAGACCAGTATTTAAAGAATGGATGGGAGGAGGGACAAGAGTACTGGTACATAAACCAACCAGACAAAGGAAATGAGGAAGTGGTCATATTTTAGTGAATTTGGAAGTAGAATCAGTAGGATTTGATTAAGAATTTGATCTGTGGGATAAGATAAAGGGAAGTGTTAGATTTCTGTTTTAAAGAGCTGGTAGGGTTCATTGAGATGAGAGCTCACAGAGGAAGAGGAGATTTGGGGAAGGTCAAACAAGGAAAGCTTTCCAGGAGGCAATTGACTCTAAACATCTGGAGTTCGGCAGAGAAGTCTAAACTGCAGATAGAGATCTGTGACCCACTGGCCTTTAAACGGCACAAAAAGCCATGAGGAAGACTAGAATTGCCCAGAAGAAAGTATACTACAAGGAAAGGGCCCGGGACCAAGCCCTGAGGCACTCCAACCCTTAAGGGGTGGCAGGAAGAAGAGATAGCCCCAAGGAGAGTAGGAACAAACAGCCAGAGAGAAAAGAAGAAAACCATGAGAACAAAGTACTGTGAAAACTGAGAGAACAGTTTTATGAATACTGATTAGTATTAGTTGAAATAATCCTTTCTAGTATCAATGGCTTAAAATGGGCTTTTTTTTAGCTTCCCTTGTAACCAAGCCATGTTTTAAGATACCCATGCTATCAACTTGATAGCATTGTTTCCATTGCATAAATATTTTCAAGTTACAAGCTTTAGAACACAATCAAACTTTTACTGAAGACTGCCACAAGCAAAGCAAAAGGAAAGTTTAACAAACATTTGTTGAATGTTTACTATGTTTGCACAAAGTTTTATTGAGCCAGAGGATGTAACAAGAACCAGTATTTATCGAAAACCTTTTAGATGACGATAGCTAACATTTATAGAGTGCTTACTTTGTGGTGGGCACTCTTCTACCCCAATATTTGCATCGTTAACTCCTTTAATCCTCACAATAATCCCATAATGTAGGTTCCATTATTGTACTCGTTTTACAAATACGGAAACAGAGGGGCCAGAAGTAAATTCCCTAAAATGAATGGAGCCTGTATTTGAACACTTGCAATCTGATTCCAGAGCCAATCCACTTAATAGCTACTCTGATTACTTCCATTTTTCTACCTGGTCTCTTATTAAAAAAAAAAAAAATTAAAGCCCTACACTATAGATATTGTTACGTTCATTTATTTTAAGTATTACTAAAAAGAAATTTGGAAAGGTTAAAAAAAAACTGAGGTCACAAATCCACTATAATGAGCTTGCAGAATCTAACTAATATTAGCAAGACCCCCTAAACTACCTTTTACTTCCAATATTCCAGGCACTATAATAGGTACAAAGAAGTGTAAGATATAGTTTTTGTTCTCAAGGATCTCAGGATGGAGGGAAGACAAAAACAGTTTAAGTAAGACAAGTCTGGTAAGTGCCAAATTAGCAGCATGAACAATTATTATTAGGGAAATTTTGAGAAGCAAGAAACCACTGAGTCTTAAACCATTACTAAGATTTAAATAAATACAAAAGAGACAGGAGAGATTTTATGGCTACCTGATAGCATTTATAAAGGGATAACAGGGCAGCATAGTACCAAAACAAGGCAGACAGATTAAAGTACACATTTCAATTCTGCCCACATTTATTGATTTTTATATATACTTATTTATTTATTTGTTTGTTTGTTTGTTTATTGATAGCCTTTGTCATTTAGCCTTTCTAAGTTTTAGTGTTCTCCTTAAAACCTACCTCTTGAAATCTGGTCCTTATGTTTGAGGTATATGATTCACACACAGGACTTGGCATAGGTAACCGGAACTGGAAGCTAAATACTATCATAATGATAAAGTCTGAGGGGATGCCAAACCTGGAGCAAGTTTGGCCTAGTTATAGTGGCTGTTGACTGAGGGACAGGCCAGATTCTAAAACTATGTTTACGGGGTTTTTGAAGATTCTTCTTAATTTAAATTTCCTTTGACAATTTCATGACAAGGGGCATTTTCATCAGGCTGGTTCTTTCAGTGGTTTCCTGCTTTAACATTCATTCACGTGCTAGCTCTGGGAACGTCATTTCCATTTGTATGGTTTTTCTCAGCTACAGCTTAAGAAAGGAGGAATTTTAAGTATAATCTGTTCCTTACATCACAGACATTAGCAATGACAAAATTATAGAACTGCAAGATTTACTTAACATGATGTAGGCAGGTTTGGTGGTCAAGCCTGCAACTGCTGAAACAGAATACAGACAGAATTTGACATATATTTTGAGACAAGCAAGCAGTTATTACAGAGTAGGAAACATACCACATTGCCTCATTTTTCTTATATGTAAGTACTTGGTTTCCCCAAGACAGAAATCTTAAAGGAATACAAACTACCCTAGGAGAGTATGAGTTCTGAGTTGTTTTCCTATAATAGCAATGGTCTAATATGCTCTTACCTGGTCTCTCGAATGATTTAGTGCTAGAATTTATAAAATAACTACATAGAGTTTGAACATAGTCTCTGACCAAGAAAACAGAATGAATCTAACTGGGGATTTAAGCTATGGCTTTTCCTTTTTTTGCATCAACAAGCAGCCTTCTTATCCTTCTCAACTTCCAACTCCAGCTCTGCATGGTGCTGCAAATGAGTGGAACTATATTTATATACTATCTACTATTTACATACACATATACATATATTTATCACAATGATAATTGCAGATACTGTATATGCACACATACATACATGCATACACCCACATGCACACACACAGCAGACAGAAAACCAGTAAGAAAGTGCCTTGAAAGGATCAATTTTCAATATTGTTTTGTGAATGAAATAATATATTTAAGGTTAATGACTGTCAATGCTACTAATCACCATGCTCAATTGGAAGCTAAACAGTATGATTCTTGCTAATGCTAATAATCATTAACTGTTAATTAGAAAAATTGTAAATTTGGGGGTTTTAAATCTAATTTTGGATTTGCAATAAGACCTTTACCTACCTGGACTTTTGAAATGAAACTAACAAAGTATATATATTATTTGAAGTAAAACTCTTAAGGAGGCAAATAACAATAAAAATCAGAAATACTGTATCAGGTTAAATACTATATCAGGTATGGGTGAATATACTATTAATTCACTTCCCCTAAAAGATAAAAAAATAATGTTGAGCTTCTTCTAGTCCAGGGGCTAGTACATAGCTATTGTATATATTTTATGTTAAAACAGTTCTGTATGGCAGAGGTTATTATCCCCATGTTATAGATGAGAAAACTAAGTCTCAACATGGTTATGGAATTTCATCAAGAGTGCACAGCTAGTAAGTGGTGGAGCTGAACACTGACTCTAGTGTTCTCCTTGATTTTACAATACCTCAGGAATAGAAAATTCAACAAGCACATTTTGAATGCCTGTCATATGAAAAGCACCATGCCAAACATAAGAAATATACATTTTAACTTCAGAGGTTTCATCTAGTAGAGGCAGGCCCAGCTACATAATTTGAGGGATCCAGTGCAAAATGAAAAAGCAGGCCTCTTTTCAAAAATCATTAAAAATTTCAAGATGGTGGTACCAAAGCTAACTGACCAGGAGACCTTTTTAAGCACAGGGCCTTGTCACGAGCCCATGAAGCTAGACCTGAGTACAGGAGGGCAAACAAAGGCATTGGCCAAAGCCAGCCCATTGCCTGTTTTTGTTCAGCCATAAGCTAAAAATATTTTTTACATTTCTAAATAGTTAATAAAAAGAAAAAAGAATATTTGTGATGTGAAAATTACACAATATTCAAATTTTAGTGTGTACAAATAAAGTTTCATCAGAATAACAGCTATACTCATTTTTTTAAATGTGTCCTATGGCTGTTTTTGCACACAAAAGGCAGAATTGAATATTTGCAACAAAGACCATCTGGCTGGCCCACAAAGTCTTAAATACTTACTATCTGGTTCGTCACAGAAAAAGTTTGCAAATCTCTGTTCTAGCAGGAAGGCAGAAAACAGGTAATAAAAGAAAGTAGCACTAGTGTGGTATGCAGATACCACTTCAAAAGAGAAGAAACTACATTAGATTGGAAATATCAGAAAAGATGCTCTTTCTTAGAGCAAGTAAGGTGACTTTGCATAATGGGCAGGGGAGGGTGAGAAGAGGCATTAGAAGCAGAGGAATCACCTCTATGTACCAGGCATGGGGGAAAGCACTACATTTGGGCAAGATGAAAAGTCCACTCTGATTGCAAGACAGTTTCAAGTGAAATGGAAAAAAGTAAGACACAAGAATTTTAACTTTACTTTGGTAGGCTCTTTAAGGAAGCGTGTGTCTTGCTCAGTAAGTTTAAGATAATTCATCTAGCAACCGTGTGTAGAATTGAGCATAGCAGGAACAGGCCAGAGACCGAAAAGCAAGGTAGGAAGGTGTGGCTTAAGTCTACTTGGTGAGAAGTAGTGCCAACCTAAAAAAGTGTGGCTGTAGTAGAAATGAATTACTGTCTAACAGAAGGTCCAACTGACTGATGGTTTGAAAAAAGGCAGAGAACAGCATCAAGCTTGAAGACTAGGTAATTTAAAAAAATGGTGATACAATTAACAAAAGAAAGGAGAGGAAACTGGTTTTGTCACAAAGATGATGAGTTCAGTTTGCATACATGACCAGTTCAAGTTGCAAATGGAACATTCTGGTGGAGATTTCAAGAAGACAGGAACAAGGGGCTCAACCCCGCAAGTGATTAAATGCTAAGTGATGCAGATTCTGGCATTCTCTACAAAGAGATAATGGTTTAATACAAGTGTAATGATTTCCAGTACAACACAAGGAAACAAATGTATTTTAAATTAAACTATTCTACACATTTTCTCAAATTCTAAATTATCTTAGTTCCAATCTTCTAAAACTGACTTTATGAAAGGAAAAGAAAAACAACAACAACAACAAAAAACTGTTGTCCAAAGGTCATAGAGACCAAAAAGAAAAGAAAGAAAAACACAGTGTACCCAGGTAACGTCTGCTTCAGACTTCTCAAAGTTTCATGCAAAATGAAAAAAGTCAGTAAGATTGATTTTATTTACAATTCAGAATTTATAATAATTCCTACCAGCTGCTCTGGAATTTGCCTTTGAAAGTTCCACTAAAAAACAGTTTTCTAAGGAAACAGAAATCATTGAAATATGTAACATGTTCAATTAACCTAAACTGTAGAACACCTAGAAAGAGCTTACATACAGAAAACTTAGGATAATTATACTTCATTCTTATCTATTCCTTTAACTTAAGTTAGTTTTCAATTACTAGTATTCTCGAAAGGAGTAAAATTAGTCATACTTTTCATTAATCTTCCAAATTTATCACTCCACAAAAATTACTTCAAGAATAACACAGGGCCCGGTTAAACTATGAACTAATCAAGTTTGTCTTCAATGACACCCCAATCCCTACTTCTCCCTACACTTGGCTGTCTTTGCATCTCTTTGCCCATCAAAACCTCGTTTCATAAAAAAGCCAATGTTTTATATATGAGTAGTTGTACTTTTAGGCTTTTTTCTTTCGTTCCCTTGCTAAGTTCCCACCCATTTTGGAACAAGGCATTTTGGGGACAGAAAGCGCTTTCTGTTGTCCAGTAGTCACATCATAAATCTTTCTATAGGTAATCCTTTCGAAGTGCCCGAGTAATGCATTTAAATATGCAATTTATTTTATTCATGTAAACAGTGATTTAGGTACAGAGTAGAAAGTTGTTTGAGATCATCGATTTGTTAACTGAGTTTAGCCAAGTAATTTGGAAAGAGTTCACCCAGACTAAGATACCAGTGGATAAAATATTTGTCAATTCAAGAGAAAAAAACATTTCAAGAATGAAAAAGACTACCGTGGCCTAGGCTCCTTTACTGATCTCTAGTTTGGAAACTGTGCGCTCTCAGTTACTTCTCCAGCCACTTTCCCCAGAATAAAGGAATTCGCGAACACCAAGTGGTGGCGTTGAACTACACCACTGGTGTAGTTCACACCAAGTGGTGGTGAACTACAGTTTGCATTAACGACACCTTTTGAGTTCTGGAAGGCTGCTAAGCCCTTAGTACTCCTGTAAACACGGGGCGTCCGGAAGCCGGGATGCAAACACTCTCCGACCCAGAAGACAGAAGCAAGGTAAAAGGGTGGTAGCGGCAGTAGAGAAACATCGCGGAGAAAACGCCGCGCAGGGCGCCGCGCGTGTCCCGCCTGCGGTGGGGCCACGCGGGAGGCCCCGCCCCCCGGCCCCCTCGCTCCGCCCCTGGACCCCGCCCCTTCCCTGTTCGCGTACCCCCCTCGCCCCGCCTGCGGACGGAAGCGAGAGCGAGGCTGAACGCCTGACGTCAAGGCGACACCGCCAAACCTCGCCCAGAGTCAGGCGTGTAAACCAGCCGGAGCGGCGGCAGCTCGGGACCGCCGTGGCGCCGGGAGCAGCTACCTAGGGGGAGCGCGAAGCGCAGGGCGACGCTGGCTAAAGGGACCCGGTGACAGCGTGAGAGGTTCGCAGAGTGCGTTCGTGGCCGATGAGGAGAGCGGCGGCGGCAGCAGCAGCCGCACGGGGCGGGGGCCCGGGCGCCGGCTGAGGGGGGCGGGTGGGGTGCGGCGCGGCGCGGACCGGGCGGGGCGCGCGCGGCGGTCAGGGGCCCCGCCGGCGACGGCGGCAGTGTCTTGGGGCGCGGCAGGTGGTGCAGGGTCTCCGCGCCCAGCCGGCGAGCGCGCTGCCTTTCGGCCGGCGGGGGCGAGCTGCCGCTGCTGCTACCGCCGCCGCGGGGGAACAGCGCGCTTTGCGGAAGGGGTCAAATGTCTGAAATATGGCGGAGGAAGTGAGAGCCCGAGGACCCCCCCCACCCCCCGTGCTCCCTCTCCCTCTTGCCTGCGGCCGCCGCAGCCTCTCTTCTTGCCCGTCATCCCCCCCGGCTTCCTGGAGGACTCGTCCCCGCCCCGGAGCCCCCTCGCTGTCCGCCTCGGTTCCCTCCCGGGTGTGGGTGGAAGTTAGAACGGAAACCAGAAAGTTGTCTTTTGCGAAGACCCAGCTTCCCCCAGCCTTGATCCAGGGCGAGGAAGGTTTGGAGCAAACCACTCCCCGGCGCCCTGAAGGCTCGAGCCTGACAGGGAAAAAGTTTTTCTGAATCCGGGCTGGTTTGCTCCATTTGTTGCGGGAAGTGGCAGGAGGACGGCAGCGGAGGGAGCCCCACCTAGTCTGGCAGCAACCACCGCGTAGAGAAAAACTGTTAAAGGGGCCTTTCCCTTCGTCAGCAAGAGGAAATCTCTCTTTCAGTGAGAGAGTAAATCCAGGAAGTTTGTCGTCTTTTTCGCCATCTCGATGTATCTAATGCTAAAATTGACTGTCAGAGCTTTGAATTTTATTTAAAACCACTCCCAGTAAATCGGGCCATCCGGATTTTTCTTCTAAAAAAACTGATGGTTTCGGAGAAAAGGACATCATTGCTACTTTAAGCAGATTTGCTTTCCCCTTTGCTTGTCTCCCATCATTTTTATGAGTTTGGAAAAACGTTTTGCCCTGCTTCTCCTGTTTCTTAGGGACATAAGCAGTCCTGTTTTGCGGTAACGGGAAATCAGATTTTTAACGAGGTAGAAAGTTTACATGAAGGTTGATTTTAATATTTTAAAATTCAAATTGGATTTTTGTTTCGCTATTAGCATGTACTATATACATATCGAGCGTTATAACTGAAAGCTTTTCGTAAACTTATTTTTAATCCCCTTTTTTTTGGTAATTAAAATGCTATTCGGACTTCTTCAACAGAACTTTTATCTTAGCAAGAAGTAACTTATAAAAAGGGAAGCCGTTCATTTAACTTCAAGCTCAGATCACTCCCAAAAGCTGACTCTTGATTAGTATTTGAGTCATAATGGAGTCATGGGACTTTTTAAGGCCCGGAAAGGACTATTGAGATCATCCAGTCCCACCCTTTCATTTTGTGGAGGAGGAAACTGAGGCCTAGAAAAGATAACTACTGTAGTTAGTCGTCCTCCTGACTTGTAGGACAGTGGTCTATCTATAATACGTAATCTAGAGAAAGAAGTAATATTTTTATATAGAGGATAGTATTCCCATCATTCTCAAGGAAAGGTGTGGATGAACCACTTGGGTAGTTTCATTTCCAGGTTTTAAGAGACAACATTGCTACTGAGGAGATTAAATAAAGGCACAGAGTTCTGAATGATAGTTTTATTTGAACCCATCTGTACTTTCAGTTTCTGAACTACACAGTGTTTTCACCTGCATTTTCTTGTTTGGCATTCATAATGAATTTTGAGGCTGCCTTATCTGAGGAATCCCCAAAGTAAATCTTTGAAATACATGTAGCCACTTTGGTTTTAACATACCAGGTATCAGGATATAACTGAAGAGCCCAATAATAAGTTGGCATAATTTTAAAATATGGTATGGGGCATGTAAAGGAATGCTACTCTTGTCTTTTGCTCCCCTTCCCCCCATGAAAGTCATCTCTTTTCCTGTCTATGACACATATCACTTCCTGTCTTCTGTTATCTTTATACGGATTTTTGTTCTGTGTCTCACTAACTTGTAAACTCCAAGGACAGGAAGTGTTCTTTGTATGCCCCAAAGCAGTGGCATGGTACCTTGCATATAAATAGTACCAGCTTGTTAAGTGTAAGCACCATGAGGGTAGGGACTCGATTCCTTTCATTCTCCACTATATTCTTAGTTCTAGAACCTTGCCTGTGCACATAATGTTTAGCATTTAGATTTAGAGGTTAACTGTAAATGAATATTTAAAAAGAGGAAATTTGAAAGAGAAACTTGCATTCCTTCAAAAAGAAGCATTTCCACATTCGCTTTGGGATCTTTAACATTGCAAATTGATTTCCATTTTATTTTCAAAACAATCCTTTACAGCAGAATTTCTGTAGACTGTTTTCTCTTAGTTATATAAAGGGAGGTGAGTCCCTCATTGGTAAGGAGCTCTCTTGTAAGGAGGGCCTAGCCAAGTGTAATAAAGAAATGATCGTAAAAAACCTTGATCTGTATACATAAGGATCTAATCTAATGTGTCTTCCAATATAATTCAAGATTGGTAGGCCTATGCAGAGACTGATAACATGGCAAGTAATTATACATGTTTTAAATATAAAGTCTTGGAGGTGGGTTTGGAGGGGTGGGGAGAAAAGACAGA
Organism: Carollia perspicillata; assembly: GCA_004027735.1. Lineage (NCBI taxonomy): Eukaryota > Metazoa > Chordata > Mammalia > Chiroptera > Phyllostomidae > Carollia > Carollia perspicillata. The sequence continues at coordinate 71,912 of PVKM010000067.1, read as the reverse complement.
CAACTGTAATTGAACAATAATAAAATAATGTAAAAGTAAATAAATATAGTCTTAAGATTTGGATGAACTGCTCGTGTTCATTTTCCTTTGTCTTTAGTTGTAAGTACTTGATGAATATCTCTAATGGGAGTGAAATTAATCAGTGGAATTCAATCTGATACAGAGAGAATTTGGCTGCTTTTACAAAGGTTTCATTTCTTTTTTTTCTTCCAAAAGTGTAGTTTAAATAGTCAGTTTTATTATGGAATATCAAGATGTTGTTACTGACGTGCATGTATCACTTTCCTAAAGACTTGATGTTTTCCTGTGTGTACTGGTAAGAGGGTGGGTATTGATCTCTAGTGTCTAGATTTGACTGGCACCAGGAGTAGTTTAGTATTTATGAACTAAGTATTCAAAAGCTGTATTTTCCATTATGACAATGATGTCACATGTTCATTCTTGAAAAACTTAATATTGATTGATCTTTCTTAAACTTTAAGGTTGTGACTAAAACCATGCTTTGATTATCCCCCCTCCTATCAGTTTTGAGAACTCCTCATGTTAGAGGTTAAGCTTCAGTTTTACTGTTCACCTTTCCAAATTGAATTTCTTTTAGAAATTAAGAAACAGGCATTTTGGCTGATGCAATGATTCATTGTATTGTAACATTGGACAAGTTTTCCAGTAAACAAGAGTACTGTCCCATGGCTCACCCTTATGCTGAAAACCTAATGTTTTCCAGTGTCTTAGTTATTTTGCAATAGAATTGGAAGGTGCTAATTACCTTATGAGGACTTAAGTTTTTTAATTTATTAGTTCTTTGGAAATCTCTTGAACCTAATGGAAGCAGTAGATAGATACATAGAGTGAATTTATGCACTTCTGGTAAAGACTGGCTTGATATATATATGTACAGGATAAGGCATGAATAGATTTACAGTTGTGAGTACGGGAAACACGGAATTTATTCTTGTATTATTATTTTACTATTTTTTCCATTCGGACAATTGTGTGATCTGTTGTACTTGGTTTGAACCTAGTTTGAGCACTGGATTATAAAACTAATCCCTTTAGTCATACATTTGTATTTTAAAGAAGAAAGGTTATGAGGATTTTTTGTGTGTGCTACCTTAAAAAAATTGAAATCACTTTTTTAAATGTACCACTAACAAAAACTACATCCTCACTCTGGTGTGTTTATTACTTATGTTAGTCAAATTAAGGGTACACAGCAACTGGTTATTATTTCAGTAGCAATTTGGAAAGAATTTTTGCTTCGCATCAGTAGAGGATCAGAAACTTTTTTAACTCTGTTTCCAGGGAATCTTAAAATTTATAAAAGAAAGAAGTGAAAATTCAGGGGAATGAATGCATACCAGGTTTTAAAATAATTTTTAAATTACTTATCAAAAGAAAAATGCATGCAACATGAATTGCTGGATTTCCATATTGTTTTTTTTTTAATGCAGAAAAATATTCTACAGTATTACTATTCTTTTTTAAAAATATTTTATTTATTTATTTTTAGAGAGAGGGGACAGGAAGGAGAAAGAGTGGAGGAGAAACATCAATGTGTGGTTGCTTCTCATGTGTCCCCTACTGGGAACTGGCCTGCAACCCAGGCATGTGCCCTGACTGGGAATCGAACCAGCAAGTCTTTACTTCACAGGCCCGTGCTCAATCCACTGAGCTATACCAGCCAGGGCTAGTATTACTATTCTTAAAATTGATTGTATATGAGGTGCTTGAGTACTAAAAATATATTCACTTTTAATTTTTATGGTAATGGAAAAGTACAATAAAGGAAGATATTCAGCTTTAAATTAAGAATCTTAGTCTCTGACCATAGAGAGTAATTAATCAAATGTTCTGATTTTGCATTTTACAATGAGCTAGTTCCTTAAGGTTACTCTTTTAGTTACTCTATTTTATGATTTTGTAGTTATGTTACTACATACACATTGTATCAGCAAGACCTTTTAAATTTAAATTGTATTCTGGTCTCATGAAATAACTTGCTAAGTAATCTTTTCAAGTGGTTAGGGATTGAAAGTTTTTTAATGTACTTTTTGTTGAAAGTTTTTGATCACTTTAAAGTGACTTAGAATCATCACTTACTACATCACAGAGCTGTTGCTAAGATTTCAGTAGTTTGAAAATTTATTTTAGTGAATATGTTCTTCTAGCATTTTGTTAAGTAATTTTATTTTGAGATTTTACAGTGAACTGATTGCTTCATTGGTAATCCATTGGTCGATTACCCCTATCTGTTGCTTTGTCTTGTGGGAAGGGAAAAAAGATGAAAGAATATCTGTTTTGTCCATTTAATAGCAATTTTTTGGCAAAAGTTTCTGGAGAGGAAATGGAAAATGTTACACAAAATAAAATTCTAATTATCTATATCTTCTAAAATTTATCCTCATTAAAATATATTTTTCAAACCACTTTATTTCTTTAAAAAAAGTTGGGTGACTTTGTAAAAGTTCTTAGTTAATGGAACCGAGAGTATGAATAAAAACTATTAATATAACTTCTCTTCATTGATAGTTTTTAGGTATCAAAGAGAGATGCACATTGCATCCAACTGTTATCTTGTGTTTTAAGATTGCAGTGAGGGTATTACTATTAAAATGTTTAGAATATGAAAAGTACAAAGAAAAAAATTAATGTCATTGTACTAATCCCATCAGTACAATGAATTTTTAGGCACAATTTGTACTTCCCTTTCTGAATCTTTCCTACTTCCTTCCTAAGTGGGAAAGATGGACATATATTGTATCACTTAGAGTTACTGAGGATTAAATGGAGTATTATTCATAATATGTTTATAAAAGAATATACTAAAGTAGTATTACTGTATTTTGCTGTGTATAACGAGCTCTCATGTATAATGGACACAAACGCACATTTTTAATCTTTTTAAAAAAATTTTAAAAAAACAATTTTTTAAAAACAAATCTCCACTCTTATACACATAATTTTGTACACATAATTTTAACATACTGTGACAAAATGGGAAGAATGCTTAAAATACTCTTTGCTGCCATGGTTGTCTCTGGGAAAGGCATTTCTGTGATTATTTGAATTGCGAGTTGGACCAGCCACTTTTTCATAAACACCATTTTTACTTGAAAGAATCCCTGACAAACTATGGTTGCTCAGAATTGGGTATAAGGCTGACAATTTTTCTCAAAAATAAAGTGAGTCTGTTGCTTTAGGGAAAAGATTAACACTACTTGTGGTCAGTGATAAAGTTCTAGTTCTCAAGTGAAAATTAGAATTTTGGAAAACTTGTATCAGCCGTTGTGCTCTCAACAGCTTCCCAGTATTTAAAATATTTTTCTGATGAGATTGGTGTCAATGAACATTTTTTTTAATAACATGTAATGAAATGGGTCAGTATTTGAGATCTGCATAACTGTGAACCAGTATTTTCTAAGTGACTAATGCATGATGTTACAAAATCATGCATGGGTAAGAAATTTTTCCAAAGTCCTAGTTCTGAGGATTAAAATGTTAACATTTTAATGTTAAATAGAACATAAAGTTTACGGATAAAGGTTTTTTATTTTGATATATTGCAACCAGTTGTTGAGTTTTGGTGTCGTAGTAAAGGAAAATAACCATACTTATCTGAAAAGGCTATTAAAATATTCCCACTATCTATCTGAATATTCACTTTTTTATTACTCATTGCCCATGATTGTCCCATGATGTGCTCTGAGTGTTTAATATCACTTTTGACTCTTTTTTGGGGGAGAGGGGTAAGGGGAAGAGAAAAAGATAAATGCGAGGCAGTGTTTTCATGTGCTTTAGCTTGAAATCTCTTATTAATATTGAATCATTTTAGGTTTACCTTTTTTTGCAGTCTTTTGGGTGTCTATTCAATTTTAATCACAGTGATGGATTCGGTAGTTGTTATTTTTTAAGGCTATTTTTTGTTTCAGTTCTTGCTTTATATACCTGGTTAGTCATAGACTGCATGTGTGTCCAAGTTTTGGCATAACTTTAAATAAAAGAGCAGATTTTATGATAATAGTTGACTTTCACAATTTTAGGATATGTGGCAACTTTCTTATAATGAAGCTGAGGGGTTTTTCCCATTTCAAGTTTAATAGTCTCCTTGACCTGAAAATTTGGTGTGTTAGCTCCTTTCAGTAGATACTTTTCCAAAACAAATGATACTCGATAATGTTCTTACCTTCTGGGAGAAAGCTGTGTCTTTTTCATGTTTGTTTAAAAACAGTTGTAGCAATTCTTGTTAAACAATTGTTTTTATAAACCTTATGTCATAGGACAGTTCCAAGTTTTAAAGGATTTTTAGGCTAACCTGCATTTGATTAAGTAGTAAGTTTCAGATGATGAAAGAAGAAAGGTAAATTATACTGTACTCAATTTCTTGGAAATTTAGTGCCATTTATCTCCCTAGAAGTTATAAAATTGGTGTGTTCTGTGAAGAAAGAGAGTATTGAGTCTGAGCATCACTGTTTGAAAAAATAGAGTTGACTTCAGAGGAAGAAAAATGGGTGTGGAGTGGTGTAAAGAGGGATAAGTGTAAAACTGCTAATTTTAGGGTCTCTTCAGGGATTAAACATCATAGAACGCCTGCCTACTGGAGCATAATCTCATAGTAAGGGAGGGAATTTAATAAGCAGCTTTAGTTCTCCCTATATTAAATAATTAACTGGTCAGCTATTCTGTCCATTCTGAATTAGGGAACATACTGAGGTCATAATTTATGTCCAGGACATCCAAATTAGTCACCAAGTTACCTGGCTATTGCTTATGTAGTTTTAGTTGCTAGTTTTAAAAAAATTATATGAAATTTTATCTATTTTTAAGTTTTTTATACTTCATCATCCTTCAACAAAGAGACAATTTGCAAGCTTTTAAAGACAAGAGCATTTATAACATTTTTCTATTGTTTAGGTGAAAGTGATGATGGTGATAAATAGGCAAGGTGGAAGAGGTGGGAGGACAGTAAGAACAGCAGAATAGTGAGGGTGGTGAATAAGAGGATCTCAATTCTAATGAGCAGGGCTACTGTTACCTGGTTTGAACAGGAATGATGAACTGCACTTTGAAAAGCACTTGTGATGCTTTCATGATACAGATCTTGTCCACTAGGGGGTCCTGTGGAGAGGATAAATTGGTGTTACTTACCAGTTAGAAATTATGTCAAGTTTCGTCACCAGGCAGTGTGAGTTGAGAGTTTGTTTGCTCTCTTACTCCCCAACAGGTCCTTATGCACTTTTCACTGCACAAATTGGACACATTTCTTTCTATTTATAAGTTCTAGCTGATTCCTTTGAGCATGAGGGGTAAATCTGAAAAGTCATGTGCTAATTTTGATTAGTTGCTAGACCTTTGATTATGCCCTGTTGTCTTAAATGTAGCATGTTTAGCTGTGATAGCTTTGACCTGGGTGCCCTGAGCTGCAGTTCTCTCTCTGGCATTGGCCGTGAAACCTTGAACAGCTCCTTTCTTTATGTAGAAAAAGTTTGATTGAATGGCTGTTAAGGCCTTTTTGAATCCTAAAATCCTTTTTCTGTGATACTGCCTTTGTTGAAACCACAATCATCTGGATTCCTACAGGAGCTTCTTGACTTGTTTCCATTTTTGTCCTCCTTTTACCTCAGTCTCCATCCAGAAGACAGTCATCTTTTAAAAATGTAAATCCACCCTCCAGTTCCAATTCTTCCCCCAGTGACTTAAAATAAAAACCAGATTTAATGCTTACTTATTACTTCACAAATTTACCTCCTTTCACTAAGCTCTAGCTATATTGGACTTTTTTATTTTCCATTAAGTATAGTTGACACACAGTACTGGACTTGTCACTTCTTTCTGATCTTGACCCAACCAACAAGTTCTTTATCGCCTTCTGATTTTTTGGTGCCTACAACTATTAATACTTTCCATCATGATCTTTCCGTAGCTGTCTGCAATTCTGCCTCAGTCTCAACATTGGATCTTAGCTCAGAGGTTAGTCATATCTGCAAGAGTTTTTCCTGAGCTTATATAAGGAGCATTCCCTCTTCATTACCTTCATAGTTCTTATCACAATCAATAATTATATTTATCAATTTTCTTCTCTTCATCTCTAAATAATTTGTTTCAAGCGGACAGGAATACCATGTCACTTTCCCTCCACAATCTCAAATGTTTAGCCCAGTAACTGGCACATAGTAAATGCTCCAAAATTATTTTGATTGAAAGAATACATGAAGTGTTCAGTGATTTGTCCTTATCAGTTCCCATCATAGGCTACCTTTACATAATTTTATTAAATTTTAAGTTTCCTGAAATTTTTTTAAAGAGTATTTATTTTCAGAGAGAGGAGAAGGAAGGGAGAACAAAAGGGAGAGAAACATCGATGAGTGAGAGATATACATCAGTGGGTTGCGTCTCACATCCCCAACTGGATACCCAGCCTGCAGCCCAGACATGTGCCCTGACTGGGTGTCCAACTGGCGACCTTTCAGCTCACAGGCCGGCACTCAGCCCACTGAGCCACACCAGCAAGGGCCCTTTACATAATTTTAAAGTGTCGTACCTATTTTCAACTATAATTCCTCATTCATGGCATCTGTCTCTTGAGGACTTGTTCATCTGATTGCATGTTATTGCAAGCTAATTGTTCTCAGTGACTGTGTTAGGATTAAATTAAGTAATTATACACAAAAGGTTCTTAGCAAGGACACGAAAAGTTAGTCAATGTGAAATGTAAGTAATGGTTCAAAATAATAATAAATACCCAAATGAGTACTATTGGTGAGTGCTTATAGAGTCAGAAGAAGAAAATAAAAATGAGGTGGGATATCCATGATATTAAAGGAGTATGTAAATTTTAGGTTCACTGGGAATCTTAGAGGTCGACAGGAATGCAGAAATTGGGAAGGACAAAGTATGAATGTTCACGGAAATGTTTTTCTGTATTACATGTCTGTGAAATGGATTATACTCATAAGGTCCATAATCCCTCTCCTATAACCACTGGTGCCAGATATTTTGGAATTCAGAATTTTTTTGAAACATGTTTTTAATTTTAGCAAGATTAATCAAATTCTTTATTTCTAAGGTCAAACATGAGTAGTCACACTAAATAGATACATAAAAACTATCGATAGCCACATATCAGTTCTTAGGTGAAGTTTTTCTGTATAAAAAAATTCATCAGGTCAGGTTTTGCCACCAAATTAGCTGAGGAACTTCCAGGATTCAAAGATTTTAGTATTTCAGAATTTCTTTGAGGTCTGAAATCATTACTTTGTGTCTTTGCAGGGAGAACATCAGGGCCTGAAAAAAGTTACTTTAAAGTAACATTACATTTAGCTTAGAAACAGTCTCTCCCAAAGAATTCTTTTTGACACTGACTCAGGGTAGAATTAGAATGCACTGCTGAGGGTGATGAGTTTTTAAGGGTATGGGAGAATCATCTAATTCCTTAAAGTCCAGTTAAATGTTCGAAAACAGTGAAGATTCATCTGTACATATTGGTGCTTTGAAAATACAAAGTGTTAAAAAAAAGTTCAACAATTGAGAGCGCATGTTTTAGCCACAATTTCTTCTTGATGGATTTTTAAAGTCTTAAAAGAGACTATGCCATTTTTCTCCCAATTGATATGGTCTCTAAGAATTACATAATACATTTAATTGTGATGTACAAGTACAATAGAAGATTAGAATAGGAATATTATAAGACTAACATAATCTCTATTTGAAAATCCATGATGGAGTCACCTGGTATTGACAGGAAAGAAAGAAGTATCTAAAGATGCGGCTCTGAAACTGAGAATGATTACAAGTGCCTGCTCCCGTTTTGTTTTCCCCACATGTTCTGCTTATCCTAGCATCCTAATTAACACTCAGAACATCGGTTCCCTTTGCCTTTTGCTGTTTATTTGGTGTATACTAATGTCCAAGAATGCAAATGTGTCTGTGCTGCAGGGGTTTTTGGAGACTTTTTTGGATATCCCATTAAATTTCAAAGACAGGCATGTTTCAAAGCTACCTAAAAAACTATTCTTACTGACTGACCTAACAATTAATCAAATAAGTGAAGTAATGTATGAGAAAGCCAAATAAACATAAGCATCATTTATGACTTCTAAAGTAAGGTATGATTTTTTTATTTTTCTAAGTGCTCTTCATTGTCCTGGCACTAAGCACATCTTTGAATAAACTGAAGAGGGTACAGTATAAAAGGAAGAACTGTTGAATCAATCAAAACAACTTCATAAAACAATTAGCTGCATAAGCCAGTATGGGCATTAAGCAGCTAGCATAAACTGCTGCTTAAATTGCGATATTAAAGGTATTTGAGAAAATTGTGGGAAGTACCTGAGCTTCCCCTGTTTTTTGTTAGTTGGTTAATTTTTCTCCTCTGAATTTTTGGCAGATTTACTAGGGGATTTTCCATTAGGAATGTCCTGGTCTTGAAATTTTATTTAGAATGTAATGTAATCATGCAAATAATGAACCCACAATCTAAAATCATGGCATTTTTATTATGTTTTCAAGTGCATTTGGGGGCAATCATGTTAAGCTTTGTCATTTAATCCTGGTTAGGTTAACAGTATAATGAAATAAAATATTTTTTGTAGTCATCTGTTTCTTCTCTCATGGAAGACACTAATTTCATTTATTTCTGAATTCAGCCTTATGTTGCAACAGACTGTATGTTTTAAAAAATATTCTCTCATCCTTGTGGAAAGAGGTATATTGTAAAATCTGAGAATTTATATTAAAAGAAATACTGTGGCATTCTTTCATTCATGAAAACTGGCGTGGTTTGTTCTGGAATTCTTACCCTTAACTTGAATTCTAATTAATCTGTTAGTACTAAAGTGCTCTACCTCTGATTTCTCATACCTCTTCCCCAACAGCTCTAAACTGTATTTAGTTTAGTATTTGGTTGAAATATAGGAAAACAGATATTTACCCTAACTAATGGGGATATCTTGGTGGTCGACGTGGTTATCTTATTCTGCTATCTATTCAGCAAACATTATTGAGCATATTTGGTGTTTGTGTTGAATTCTGGAATCAAATTCAGGAGACTTGGAAAAGATGTGACTTCAGCTAGGAACATAGAAAACCATCTAGTCTTCTTAACCCCAACAATGGTCATCCCTTTGGAGTGGTGGGATCTCTCTTTTTATTTTTTATTTTTTCCCTTATGTGATTATGGAAGCTAACACATTGAGAGCAGATTATTTAAATTACTGGAGAATCGGATTTCTGGAGACTTGAGGAACAAGAGAATCTCCTTATTAAATTCAAGGACACCTAATTTGGAGACAATAAGATGGTCTGTGGTTGAACCTGACCTTTTTTTTGCTAGAGATATAGGTCTTAAGGGTCTTTAGTAGTAAGGAAGATGTCATCAGAGTCTCCAGAGGTGCTTTTAAAAACTTAGACATACACATACACATACACTCCCTACTGTGATGAGAAATGTTACTAATGACCGCTACTCTCATCATTTAACTAGGCTTCTGGATCTTCAGATTTAAATTTGATCTGATCTTGAGACATCTCCTGCCACCATTCCCAGCAGTGACTTTGCTTTGCCACCTCTTGAAATACCCCATGCATGGTTCCTTCCTGTCATGCCAGGGTGTGGCCCATACGGGCCAGACTACATCTGCCGGAAACATAACACCTGGCTAAAAATGTCTCATTATATAGTGTTCGCGTTTATCTGTAGAGACTCACAGTATCTGAAAAGAACACAGACTTAAATGAGTCCTGGTGGAACACCTTACTATGAAAATGTTAAGTACCAGCACTCTCAGTTTCCCTGCAGCTAGAGTTGCAAGCACTTGACATAGGTCTGGCAAACAGACTCTGAAGGGAAACTTTGCAGAGCCCCAGTGGTATGAATGCTTTAATGTTAAACTGCTTGTTATATTAACTACTTCCAGAGTCAAAGTGGGTATATTTAATAGATCAGATTCAGCTTTATATACAAAAACATACTTTACCCAAGATGTCCTTCTGTCCATTTTATCTGTAAAGCTGGTGAGTTTCTGAATATTTGTATGTTGGGGGCTTACCTTCAGAGTTACAACCCTGTTTCTCCTTTCCCCAGACCACAGTAGACATTGATAATTGAGAACTGTATTCTCTCCCTTTGAGTCCAGAGTTGGTCTCAGAGTTGGTCTCAGAGTTGTTCTTAACTTTGTAGCCTAGGTAACTTAATGTTTTGAATTTGTGTCTGAGCTAAACCCCATTTGCGATCAGTGAATTAATGGGCAAGATCTCCTTATCTCTTCCAGGCTGTAGCTTGTAGGGCAGGATAGGTGTCAGCAAACTCTTCTGGTAAACAGTGAGATAATAAATATTTTAGGCTTTGTGGGCTTTGCTGTCACAACCACTAAACGCTGCTATTTAAAGGTTATTTTTATTTTTAGAGAGAGGGGAAAGGAGAAAGAAGGAGAGAAACATTAACAGGTTGCCTCTCGCCTCTCATATGGGCCCCAATGAGGGACCTAACTACAACCCACTCTTGTGCACTGACCAATAATTGAACTGGCAACCATTTTTACTTTGAAGAACAATGCCCAGTGAACACCACCAGCAGAGCTAAACTCTGCCATTACGCTGGGTTGGCCAAAAAGTCTGTATGGTTTTTTCTATAAAATAAAAGATACATTTTTCATTTTCAATAACAACATTATTGTTTGGGATATTTTGAGTATGTCGGCTATCTCCCTCATGGCATAATGTTGATTGTTCTCAATTAATGTTTCAATTTGATTGCTATGAACTTCAACTGCTCTATTCAACCCTGGAGCATCATCCAGCGAGAAATTTCCAGCACAAAACTTCACAAACCACTTTTAACACGTTTAATCAGTCACAGCACTTTATGTATACTCCGCACAATTTTTTTTTTTGCAGTTCAGTTGCATTTTTACCTTTCTTGAAATAATAAAGCATAATATGCTGAAAATGTGTATTCTATCTTTAGTATTAAAATAGCAACACAAAAATTCACCAATTTTAATAAGGTTTTTTAATACATGCTGATGTGACAACTGTCAGAATACAATCTAACAAAGTTGTTTTGAATGAAGTTAAAAACTAAACGTTACTAGAGCCAGTTTACAGAAAAAAAACAAAAACAAAAGAACTCTGACTGGTGTGGCTCAGTGAATTGAGCAACCAGCCTGTGAACCAAAGGGTTGCCCATTCTATTCCCATTCCAGAGCAAATGCCTGGGTTGCAGGCCAGGTCCCCAGTAGGGGGTGCACAAGAGGCAACCACACATTGATTATTTCTCTCCCTCTTTTTATCTCCCCTTCTGTCTAAAAGTAAATAAATAAAATCTTCAAAAAAAAATACAAAAGAACTTTTTGGCCAACCCAATATTATGAGTAACCATAGGCAATATGCAGTTGAATGGCTGTGTTTGAACAAAACTTTATTTGCCTGAAGGCTAGAGTTTGCCAGCCCATGCCCTAGGCAAGAAACTGGTTTTGATTCATTCAACAAATAATTGCCTTTTGTGTGCCAGGCACCGTGTTAAGTGTTGGTTATGCAGCAGTTACATACATACATCTCTGACCATGAGGTATTTAAGTCTTAACTGAGTATTTTGCAATGCACATGGCAGATCCAAAGGAGTTTGGGGGAAAATGTGGCTATATATCAGCCTCATTTGTGAGATCTTAGGCAAATACCCTAGTGCTGTGTCTATGGTAGTGATATTAACTAAAAATAATCTCAGTTTGTTTTAGATACCGGGTACTATGGTACCAGTTAACATCCTGTTGTGAAAAATAGGGAACCTAAGTTTCATTTTGTAAAGTCCCTTTAGTTTTCTCAATATTAGTATATTTCTCTTCAAAATGTTCAGTGCTATTTCCTAACCAAATGAGTCAAGGCTCTTAACCAATACTCAGAAATCTGTTGACTTTATCTCTTGCTATTTTTATTTTCCTGTTACACTTTTGTACACTGAGATGCAGTCAGACCTTGCTTTCTACTGTAGTCTAACCTTATTTCTACGTTTTGCTGCCTTCTGTGCCTTTGCTGTCACTTCTCTTTTCTCTGTTATGTTCTTTCCAATTCAAATGCTATAACTTTTATTCATTTGCCACCTTGTTCATAAATCTGTTCCTGATTTCCCCTGAATTTCCAGAGTATTTTTGTGTCTCATGATATTTTCCATAGTTTTATGTCTCATCTTTTCTACAAAACTCTAAGCTTCTTGACAGAAAGTATGTTTTGTTCAAATTTTTAACCTTCTGGTGACTTATCTTATGCATATTCAAATACTAAGTAGATGAAAGGTACACATTTCTAATTAAGTGTTCCTCGATAAATGTCCTTGGACTTGTATCCAAATGAGAAAGCTCAGGTCAGTATACACCATACATTGTAAAGTCTATACAAATAGTGTCTGTTTCCAAAAACACTCAAACTTCTTTCACAATGCTAACTGCTGCACACAATTTGCTTTTTAATTTCCATGTTTTATTTCAGAAAAGAATATCATTCTGTTGTGAAAGAAGATAAGCTATGTAGTACCCAAAATGATTGGTAGATGTTTTTTATGCCTTCACGGTTCCACATCTTCAAGATTATGAAACATGAGAAGAAGCAAATTTCTATCAAGATGTATCTACCCAAGATGACAAATTATATCGGTTTGCTCATGATGAAGGATTTTCTGGAACACAAGGCTTTTCAGCACTAAAACCAGAACTGTTATTCACCCTGATTCCACTTACTAATGTAGCCATTTCCTTTGCACATCACTGTACCAGCACAATTTCATGGGAGTGTAATAAATGCCTGATATCTAGGTGATTGATTTGGTAGGGGAGGATTATTGGGGATACATGGGCTTTTATTAAGTTTTTTAATATTATTTTAGACATTTTTAAATGTTCAAATGAAAATACAAAAGTGTTTGAGTGACTCATCTACTTAAGGATATATTTGTGTATGACATAGCATAGTGGTCTTATCAGGAGGTGGTGCTACTCAGGTTTTTAATTAAGGATTTCATGATTAAGTCAGATAATTAATACTTTATTTAAATGTATTTTATTAGTTATAGCAAAGTCTGAGGTGGCCTGATAGTTTCCTTAATTCCCTTTGAAGTGGTTTAAGCTTTGGTCAAGAAATATCAATAGTCTACCTTGCCATTCCTTTGCTGGAATTAGCATTTGTATGTGTTAATGTTATATAACTCAGGCGAACTCCATGGCTGAGATCTCTGTAATAGCAAGTATACGAGGTCTGTCTGGATAAAGTCCAGCAATTGTTAATATAATGAGAATGGTGACATCAGTGTAGCCTAGCAGCCAAGGGGAGTGGGCTGGAATGTGCTTGCAGGAACAATGACAACTTCACTGTATACTAGTCAGTGGGGACAGTAGATGCCATTGAGTGAGCATGTGTACTGTGAGGCCATCATATTCAAAATGACTGAGTGAGTAGAGCAATGAATCTGCATCAAATTTTGTGTTAAACTTGAACATTCCTCCACGGAAACTATTGGGATAATTCAGAAGGCTTTCAGGGACAATGCGGTGAGTACAGTGCAAAAAGTGTGGCACAACACTTCAAATATGGTCAAAAATTTGTTGAAAGTGATCCATGTTCTGGAAGGCCTGCAGCAAGCAGAACACCTGAGAATGTTGAACTCAGCCCCCCTATAACCTAGATGTGGCACCCTGCAACTTCTGACCTTTCCCAAAACTAAAATCACTATGGGGCAGCTGATGGAGATTCCAACAGGATTCTGCAGAGTGCTTTGAACAGTGGAAGAGATGCTGGGAGAACTGTGTGAGGTCCCAAGGTTCCTACCCGTCAATCCCTTATGTCCTATGTACAATGTTTCTTCTGTCTTCTTTAATAAATGCCTTTCCCCCCCCCATATTACATGGCTGGTGACTTTCTGGACAGACTTCATGTAACTTTAAAGTGTGTAATAAAAATCCTTGCAAATTTTATCAGCAGCCAGGCTATGGTGGGACATAAACTATTCTGAAACATGCACTGTGCCCGATGATATTGTTGAAAAGGCCATAAAAAATTTGATGCTTTGTACCAAAAGGGACATTAAAAACCTGGTTCCTTCCTTCCCCCTCTCCCTCTTTATAGTTTCTCCCATTTTGTAATGATTAAATTTTAACATGCCTGATGGGGCTATGTGGAATAATAATAGTATCCTTAATTTGACCTGTTGACTAAAATAAGCTCTTCAGGGGTGCTTTGTTTGGTTGTTATTCTTTCATTGCTTTTTTTATTTTAAGAATGTGAATAATCCTTTTGATAATATTTGGGCTTTATCGTTCTTTTTGCCACCTTGTGGAACTTGATACCTAATATCCTGGACCACATTGTTGCAGAAAAATTACTTGTGCCTTTTATGTATATGTATCCAACATTATATTCCTGCGTGGAAATGTAAAGATAAGATTTGAGTGATGAAAAGACTTGAGAAGACAAAATGGAAAATTTGAAGTTGAAAAAGAATAGCATCCTTTTAATAAGAGAAGGACGAAATCTACTTCTTGGCTTCCGATAGTTTTGTTGACTTTTAGTAGATATTCTTTACAGACTAAACCTTAGAGGAATGTGAAGTAAACACTGGCAGTGGTGTCATCATACCAGTAGTGTGTGGTTATTCCTAGAGAAATAAAAGATAGGGTGTGAGATGCTACTCCCCTGTTTACAAAGGACTTAAGATGAGGGAAAGGATCAAGTCCAAAGGCACTGTGTGGGCAAGTGATTTTTATATGTTTTGGTCTATTGTGCAACACAAGCTAGTCAGTGTTTTACACTGAGAAACTCATTAAGCCTAGAAAGGTTTTTGGTTTTGTATGATATTATCTCTGTTCATGTTTTTATTTCTCATAAACTGGCAAGAGTTCATCGAAGTTCATTTGATGAAGCCTTACAACTAAAACCTTACAATTGAGATTTGTAATCATCTAAATAAATTATATATCTCAAATTGATAAACCAGAAATACTGAGTAAAACAAATTACACATGGTACGTTCATAATCTTACTAAACAAATCAGTGTTCTTTATGTGCCTGAAGCCTTTTGACACAGGCAGTGAGCATCTTCCTTCTAATCTCTTTAGGAATAAAAGAGGCTACTGCCAAGCCCTTATCATTTATCCAAAAGATAAAAGATACCTACTAAACCAAGTATGTTCCTCTTAGGCGACTTACCCGGTTTAATGGCCTCACTATCCATCTGTTTGATTATGGTGCATCTTATTGTTCTCTTCACACCCATCTAGTCAGTCACCATGTTCTCTTGATAATGACTTACACATTTCTCACATATACCATCTGGTTATTCCTTCTGTCACTGCCTGACTCAGGTCATCAGCTCTCATTTGTGGTAAACTTTTACTGAATTTCCAAAATTCAGAAATCTAATATTTGGTTTCTGTGATCGTACCAAAACAGATAGGTTTATGTTATTTCCAAACTTGAAAACTCTTTATCTCTCAGTTTCTGGTACAACACAGTTCAAACTTTTATTTTTTTAATTCTATTTTATTGATTATGCTACTACAGTTGTCCTGATTTTCTCCCTTTTGCCCCCGTCCACCTGTAATCCCCACTCCCCCAGGCAGTCCCCATACCATTGTTCATGTCCCTGGGCCATGTGCTTAAATTCTTTGGCTCTCCCACTTCCCATACTGTACTTTACATCCCCATAGCTATTTAATTTGTACCTCTTAATCCCACCACCTCTTCACCCATTCCCCCATAACCTCTCCCATTTGAAATCCATCAGAACTCTGGCTCTATCCATGATTCTGTCTCTGTTCTTGTGTGCTTAGTTTTAGACTCAATTGTTGATAGATATGTATTTATTGCCATTTCGTTGTTAATAGTTCTGACCTTTTTCTTAAATAAGTCGCTTTGACATTTCATATAATAATGGTTTGGTGATGATGAACTCCTAGTTTTTTCTTATCTGGGAAGCTCTTTATCTGCCCTTCAATTCTAAATGATAGCTTTGCTGGGTAGAGCAATCTTGGCTATGGATCCCTGCTTTTCATGATTTTGAATATGTCTTGCCAGTCCTTTCTACACTAAAAATTTCTTTTGAGAAATCAGCTGAGGGTCTCATGGGAACTCCCCTGTAGGTAACTAACTGCTTTTCTCTTGCTATATCTAAAGTTCTCTATTTTTAACCATTGGCATTTTAATTATAATGTGTCTTGCAATGGACCTTTTTGCATCCATCTTGTTTGGGACTCTCTGTGCTTCCTGAACTTGCGTGTCTATTTCCTTCACCAAATTAAGGAAGTTTACTTTCACTGCTTTTTCAAATAGATTTCCGATCTTTTTTTCTCTTCTCCTTCTGATACCCCTGTGATGTGGATGTTAGATCTGTTTGTTTGTTTTTTGTTTTTTGGGGGGAGGGGAGGGTGTACCTTATGTTCCAAATCATTGATTTCTCAGCTTCATCCACTATACTGTTGTTTCCCTATAATTGTACTTTATTTCAATTAGTGTATCCTTCTTTTCTGACTGGATTTTTTTTTTATGCTGCTGAGGTCTTCACTAAGTTTTTTGAGCATCCTTATAACCAGTGTTTTGAACTCTGCATCTGATAGGTTGGTTATTTCCATTTTGTTTAGCTCTTTTTCTGCAGTTTTGAACTGTTCTTTAATTTGGGCCGTGTTTCTTTGTCTTGTTTGGCAGCCTCCCTGTGTTTGTTTCCATGTATTAGAGCTGCTTTGACTCCATGTCTTGGTAGTGTTTCCTAATGTAGTAGGTGTTCTGTAAGGTCCAGTAGCACAGACTCCCCTATCACCGAAGCTGGATACTCAAGGTGCACCCTTTGTGTGGACTGAGTACATCCTCCTCTTGTAGTTGAACCTTGATTGCTGTTGGCAGATCAGTGGGAGGGATTTATACCCTTCGCAACAGCATGGATAGAAATGGAGAGCTTTATGCTAAGTGAAATAAGCCAGGCAGTGAAAGACAAATACCATATCTCACCTTTAAGTGGAATCTAATAAACAAAACAAGCAAGGAAGCCATCAAGCAAAATGTAACTAGAGACATTGAAATTAAGAACAAATGGACAGTAACCAGAGGGGAGATGGGAGGGGATGATGAGGGGGAAAACCCTGAAGGGTTTTCAAGGAATAACTATAAAAGACACATGGACAAAACCAAGGGGGTGTGGAATCAGGGGAGGGAGGTGGGGATGGCTGGGGTGGGGAGGCAGAAAACTTGAACAACAATAATTTTTTTTAAATTTCATCCTCACTGAAAAAAAATGGCTTACAGTTTTAATTGTCATTGTAATCAAATGGCGACTAGCTCTGAAGAATGGATAAGATTTTATGATGAAGGGTCAGAAGGGCAAAATGGCTCAATAATGCACTGAACTAAACTTGGAAATACTTTTATCCCTTCTGTTCTCTAGTTTATTTGTGGTGATTTTATTAATTTTCTATTGACAATAAACATTCATATGTGTTTAAAGGTGGGGGGGATTTACCCAAGCCAGTGAGCTTCAAGGATTGGCTGCAACCACTTACCATCAACCTCTGCCCTCCGTGGAGGATCAGCTGTGCAGGGGCAGGGAGATGGTGCTCCAATGTGGTCTGTAGCTGTCCACTGGGCATGCAGGCTCTGAGGTTTCCCAGGTGGTTCAGGCCAAGGTCAGCCACCATCCTTGTTCTTCCTTAGACCACCATGGCTGATATATAAAGCAGTCTGAGATGCCCTCTACTTGTTCTGGGCTTGGAGATTCCAAGCTGTGAATCTAGGCTGGCTGTTGCTAGGGCCAGGCCTGGGGCCATTTAGCAAGAGGTATGGGGTCTGGGGGCACACTGAGGCCAACTGTTGCTGGTTTCATGGGATTTAAGAAGTTGTGAAGCATGAGCCAAGACCAGCTATTCATATGGAAAAGTTTGAGTTAACGTTTTGGGTGGGTCCATAAGTTGGGTAGGTGGAGTCTCAGGGGATCTCCTGGGCAGGACAAATTGTGTTAGCCAATTTGATGGAGTCTCAGATATGGCACTGGCTTGCTGGCTCCGTGGCTGTGTGTGGGGAGGGCTCAGAAAAGAGACAGTGACCTCTGCCCTCCTTTCTATCTGAGAAAAAACTGTCCTCCAGCTCCCACCTTGATGCCAGACATTTCACGTGGGTGTGGGACCACTCTATTCCATGTCTCTGCCCCTCCTACCAGTCTGGATGGATATGGTATCTTTAATTCTATAGTTGTCACCCTTCCATTCAACTCTATTTCTGATGGTTCTGAGTAATGGTTGTTCTATATTTTAATTGTAATTTTGATGTGATTGTGCAAGGAGGTGCGCTGTGTTTACCTATGCCACTATCTTGACTGGAAATCCTCTTCTTTTTCTTTACTTTTTTTTTTTGTAAATCTACACCTGAGGACATTTTTTTCATTGCTTTTAGGAAGAGAGAATGGTTGCCTCCATTTGCACCCAGACTGGGGATCTGTACAGGCACAGCGAATCCTCTGCATTAGTACTAGGGGTTGCCCATGCTTGCTCCCAGACCAGGGATCGAATCTGCAACCTTTCCATTACAGGATGATACTTTAACCAACTGAGCCACACCTGTCAGGGCCAGGTCAAACTCTTAAGTGAAGGAGATCTCTCCTTCCTTTTCTACCTGCCCCTGTGCATTCGTGATGTGATGAATTCTCTCATGCTAATAGTTTTGCCCAGAAAATCTTCATCTCCGAGTGAGCATTTCTTTTCCTTTAAAATATCCGCTGGTCTGGTTTAAGTATTGACTTAGGCAAGAAGCATTGCCTGGCATATCCTTACAGAGAACTCTCTTCTCTGCACCAATAGGAGTTTTTTTTCTGTAGATTCTGCTTGTTTGTGATCTAACATAAACACTATGAGCACTTAATGTTTTCCCTTCATACTTGTCTCTTGTATCCCCCTGTTCCTGTGTGAGAAATAATAAGGGCCCTTATAAGGTAATGGAGTGGAGAGAATGAAATTGATTCCAGAGACACCAAGGTAGAATGAATTAGACTTGGTAACAGGGTGAAGAAGAGAGACAAATTAATTATAACTCCCTCAGGTATATAGTTCAGTGTAGTGTAGTGTGGTATAGTGTAGTATAGTATGCTTTTGAAGTCCTTTGGGTGCTTCAGATTTTAGGCACTGTAAATACCTAAGTAGATGAGTTGTTTTCTTCTTCTTTTTTTAGTGCCAGTTATAATTCTGCTGAAATTATAATCTACAGAGCAAGTATGAGAACTTTTTTTTTAATGCCAAAATTTATGTAGTTTGTTTTCAACTGGGATTTGTGACATCTGTCAATAATTTGTGTGAACTAAAATGGCAGTTTACCTATGAAGGGTGACTTGTTAGTGGTCTTTTAAAAATCTAAATTTATTTTTTAAAACAGACTGCTTATATGTTACTCACTAATGTTAAATATTTTGTGTAGGATAAATTATTTCATTTGAATCTTAAAAACTTTAGCCCTGGCTGGTGTAGCTCAGTGGATTGATCGTGGGCTGTGAACCAAAGGGTCACCAGTTCGATTCCCAGTCAAGGCACATGCCTGGGTTGCGGGCCAGGTCCCCGGTGGGGGCCACGTGAGAGGCAACCACACATTGATGTTTCTCTCCCTGTCTTTCTCCTTCCCTTCCCCTCTCTCTAAAAATAAATAAATAAAGTCTTTTTAAAAATTTTAAACAGCAGATATTATTCCCATTTTCAGATGAGGTAATGAGGCACAGAGAGGTTAAATTAACATGACCAAGGTCACTTAGACAATCTGTGTTAGAACTGGTATTCTAACCTGGGAAATCATATCTAAAGCTTGTGCTTGTAACTGTTTTATTTTTATTACTTTCTAAATTTAAAATATAGTTAAAGTGCAGGTATATACGCATATCAGATTCTAAGACAGCACATAATAAAGTTATAATGTCCATACTCAGACTACCTAAATTATGTTTAAAAGATACAGCAGATCTTTGATTTAGAATGTATACCTAAAGAATTAACAGCTGTGTCTGACATGCGGAAAAAACCAACAGGTTAACTTTTAGGTCATGTCCAAAAATATCTTAGGAGCAGGGTAGAGTTCTACACAAATCCAGCCTGTTTGGAGGGATCTGCTAGGAACTAATAAGGTGATCTTGAGCCCACATTATTTCTTCTTGCCTGCTTTAAAAGATTGTTGGAATCTTTATTTACTTATTTTGGGGGTAGGGGATCACTTAACTACCTTGCTAATCTATTGGCTTGACTGAGAAATCTATTAAGAAAATGCTTCTTCTGCATTTGTCATATTGCTGATAAATTGTTAAACTCTAGCTAATACATTCTTTCAGAGATGTGGTTAAGTGCTGAACTGAAAGGTAACAACAGTTATAACTCTGGTGAGAAAACTGAAAAATATGACCTTCGATTGCATGTCACAGTGTATGTTGGAATAATCTTTATTTACTGGCAATATTAATCCATGGAAAAGGCAAGGGAAAAATTGTTTCCTGCTTGAGCTATTATAACTGATCAAAATAGAGAAAATGCTATAAATAATTTGATAATCTACGAATTCTGTTGACTAGATTTAGAAATTTAGTATACAGAGAAGTCTCAGCAGACTATAAGATTGAAACATTTCCCATTTGTCTTCATTATGAGAAAAACAGACAACTCAGAAAAGTAAATATGGTAAGCAATATTCATTTTAATAGCTTTCTGTTTGTCTTGTACTTCCCTGTTAGAAGTTTTATTTTTTTTTAAGATTTTATTTATTTATCTTTAGAGAGGAAGGGAAGGAGAGAGGGAGAAAAATATCAATGTATGGTTGCCTCTCATGTGTCCCCTGCTGGGAACTGGCCTGCAGCCCAGGCATGTGCCCTGACTGGGAATCGAACCGTGGTCCCTTGGTTGCAGGCCCGCACTCAATCCACTGAGCTACACCAGCCAGGAGAAGTTTTACCTTTAAAAGAGGTTATGAAAGATAGTATTTAGATCTCATTTCTTCCTCCAATAATAATTTTTAAATCTGCTCAGAAGTTTTGAATTCTATCATTGCATCCAACAGATTAACCAGGTTCATCTGACATTGAATTAGTTAATTTTTAAATTTATTTTAATTGTTGTTCCAAGTACAGTTTTCTGTCTTCTACTCCCAGCCCACCCCACCCCATCCCCGTGCTCCCCACCTCCCTCCCATTTCCACCCCCCTTAGTTTTTGTCCATGTGTCCTCTATACTTGTTCCTGTTATCCCTTCCTTTTTCCCCTGAAATTCCCTCCCCTCTGGTCACTGTCGTCCTGTTCTCTATTTCAGTGTCTTTGGTTATATTTTGCTTGCTTGTTTGTTTTGTTGTTTAGATTCCTGTTAAAGGTGAGATAATATGGTATTTGTCTCTCACTGAATTAGTTAATTTTATTTGGGACTGAGAAGAGGACACAGTAATTCTCTTTAGCAGCTAAAATACTACTTTGGGAGTTGGAGTCAGAAAGGAGAAACCAGGTATCATCTCTTCCTGAAAGTGTTTAGTGGGAGAAGTAATGTCACTTGACTTTGGAAACCAGTAGTAAAATGTTTTTACTTACCTCTTTATTTACAATTTGAGATCAAAGAATTTCAAACTGGTTGGTGGGGAGTGTTGTAGTTAAACAGCTTGAGAATAGGAGAATTGCTTGGGTTACTGGTGTTTTAGGAAAGTTTTAATTTGTAGCTCTTTGGAGACCCCTTGACATAGTATCTCAGTGGAAAGGAATTGTACTTTTTAAATGACGCATATCACCTTTCAAGGACTTGAGTCTTGTCATAACCTACTTTTTACATTTATTAATGAGATTAATTTAAAAATAGATTATGATGTTGAGAGCAAGTGTCTCTAAAACCCAAAAATTGTTGGTTTTAACACTGTTCCTGCTGTACAGCATTTTCTTTTCTACTGGGATTACAGCTCCTACAGGGCAAATTTAAAAACTTTTTTTAATGCCACGATTTGTGTATTTCATTTTCAATTGGGATTTGTGACATCTGTCAATAACTGATGTGAATTTAAATGACAGTTTGCCTGTGAAAGGTAACTTGTTAGTGGTCTTTTAAAATTTGAAATAATTATTTCCTTTGTTGGAAATGAATTACTAGTCTTTAATTAGTCATTCTTTTATTCAACAAACATTTCTAGACCAAATAGGGGGCACCTAAGTAAATAAATAAATGCCACTCTGCATGCAGTAGATGATGATAATGCTTACCATATAGGCTTTTAAAGACAACATTTTGGGTTGGCCAAAAAGTCCATTTAGTTTTTTCTGTAGAATAAAAGACACAATATTCATTTTCAACCAATAACTTCATTGATTTGGCTATTTTGAGTGTGTCAGCTGTCTCTCGCGTGATATAGCATTGGTTGTTCTCAATGTCTTGATTTGATCTCTCTCAACTACCCAACCATGGAACATCATCATCCAGCGAGAAATCTCTAGCACAAAACTTCGTAAACCACTTTTCATGTGTTCAATCAGTCATAGCACCTTCACCACACACTGCACAAATCTTTTTTTGCATTTCAATTGTGTTTTTACCATTCTTGAAATAATAAAATATGATATGCCAGGAATGTTACTTATTTTCTTTCATCTTCAATATTAAAATAGCTGCACAAAAACTCACCAGTTTTGATAAGTTTTTTTAATGCAAGCTGATATGACAACTGTCAAAATACAATCTAATAACAAAATTGTGTCCAATGAAGTTAAAGACAGCTAAGCACTACTAGAGCCATGTTGTGGAAACACCAAGTAAACTTTTTGGCCAAGCCAATATTTGTTTTGTGTCCTAGGATAACAAAATAAATTTAGCCATGAAAGCTCAACAGGCTGGAAACTCCCATTATTGTTGAAACTGACTCATCTGATACCAAGTTAAAAGCACAAACAGAAGTGGGTCACAAGCAGCCCATTCAGTACACTTGTTTGTCTAAGGGCATCATTTGGAATAATGCCAATGAAGATCTCAAGTCAACTGTCAAAGAATAAGAGAGACCATTCATATCTGAAACAAAAAACAAAGCTGAAGTTATTGATCATCGTATTTTTGGACCATAAGACGCACTTCTTAACCACATTTTTTGCTTCAAATTTTCCCCCCTATTTTCCTCCTCTAAAACCTGCATGTGTCTGGGGTCCGCACCATAAGACACATTTAGGTTTTAGAGGAGGAAAATAGGGGGGGAAATTTGAAGCAAAAAATGTGGTTAAAAAAAAAAAAAGTACATCTTACAGTCCCAAAAATACGGTACTTAAGGTACTTAAGGAACAGCTATCCTAACCAGACACTGCCTTCCCTGAGCAGAACAGAATGCTAGTCTTACATGGTTTTTAAGGAATTAGAGTTCAAAGATCAACAAACTTTGAAAGGCAGGAGTGGATTTATGTCACCTTTAGAAGCACTGCCACTCAAGCAAGGCAGTTGTTGATTGGTTGGCATTTTGATGAGTGTTCATTGAAGTGGGGTTTTTTTGTTAAGTTGTAGATAAAGAAAAATAGCAAATAAGTCATATAAAAAAAAAAAAAAAACAGTGACATAGCCCAGGAGATGAGTCTTGTTTGTGGTAAAGTACTTGGTTTGTTCTTTGGGATGTTTTGGAAATTCTTGTCCCCTACATTACCACACTCCATTGTAGCTGGGTTCAGAAACACAATTTGGAGGCATTTTTCATTAGAATCCTAAGGTTTTAAAAAATATTCCTCAAATAGATAATTACAGATCTATATGGTTGGGTAATGTCTTCATGGCACTGATAGTAGAAATGTTACCTAAATAATTCTATTTTTAAATGATTTTTTACATGAAAAGAAATAAACCTGACTTTGGTTAAATTTTTACAAGGAGTAATTTTATTGTCCCAAATTTATGTGCTTTCCTAAAGCTGCAAGTTGATTCAACTTTTATTGCATATCTTCATTCCTAAAATTATAATTTGGTAAGAACCATAAGAGTCCGTGGGAATGATGGATACAAGTTTAGAAATAAAGTAAAGGAACTAATAAATGGGAAAGTTAGCAGCTTTTTGTGGGTCTGGGGGGTCCCCCATTCAGGAATGGAAAATATATATATAGTAGGTAGTCCTTCATGTATTTAAAGGCAGAAGTGAAGGAGAAAGTTTTGCAAGGAACCCCATGGCAATAGACCTGGCATACTAAGGAGAAATAAAGGAATGTCACAGATAGATAGGTAAAACAAAGGATATTTTTTTCTAAGAGTATGGACTGGAAGGAAAGAACATATAAAGAGATTTAACACAAAGTAATACACAAATGAGTCCCTTTGTGATTGACTTTCAGAAGTACAGGGTTATCAATGATTGACTAGTTTCCAGAAGCATATTCACTAAAGCAAATGGGTATTGTTTGATTAAATGTGTTTAAACCGGTTCTGGTAGTGTTACTTGTTGTTATGACTAAAGAACTGTCATTTCTTGATTAAGAATATTTGAAACCTGTTCTGGTGGCTACTTTCATACCTTGGACACTGACCAGTAATTTTTTTTCTAGGAATGTGGGAGCTTTGTGTTCTCATGATATCCCCTATGCAGGAAACATTTAGGGTCTTCTTTCTCTATCCTTAGTATACTGATATTTTATAATGATAAGCCGTGGTATGGTTGGCTTCTTTTTGGTTTTATTTTTGATTTCCAGTATTTCATCATACTGAACACTGAACACTCATCAGTAGAATTTTCAAGTCTGGGCATTTACATTCTTCAGTTCTGCCACTGATTCCTGACCATTTTTAGACTCTTTGTACCTCTCCCACGTTAGTAATAGATACTCGGTCTGCTTTCTCTGCTAAATGATTTACCATTCATGTGTCTCAGGGGTCAGCGGGGTTTTTCCTGTAAATGCCAGGATAAATATTTTAGACTTTGCAGACCATATGGTCTGTGCTGTTAACTCTGTCATCACAGCAAGATAGCAGCCACAGACAATACCAAATGAATGAGCTGTATTTCAATAAAACTTTATGTACAAAAACAGGTGGTGGGTTAGATTTCTTTACAGACTTCTCTCCTATCCTCTTCATCTTTCCACAATATTAGCTCAATAAAGGCAGCATTTTTCCTCCCGTTGGGTATATTCCTTTACTTAGTAGGCATTAAACTATTTGTGGCTCAAGGTTACAGATGATTCAGTAAAGGGGAGTAAACATGTCTGTTGTTGCCATCTTGTAGACAACAGAATACCCCTTCATGCTTTTCTTAAGCCCTCCCCCATTTTTTCTTCTTAAATATTTTATTCTAATTGAATTTAGGATATGCTAAAAGTCGTGTCTGTAAATCTGCAGTTTCTTTCGACATCTAGTGTGTTACAAAAGAGCCTGTCAGTAGTAAGTCTATTTATAGAACGCTTCATGTTGTTGGGTTGGCCAAAAAGTCCATTTTGTTTTTTGTGTAAAATAAGAGACACATTTTTCATTTTCACAAATAACTTCATTGATTTGGATATTTTGAGTATATCGGATATCTACCACTATTGGCTTCTAGTGGGTAGAGGCCAGGGGTGCTGCTAAACATCTTCTGATGCATAAGACAGCCATCTCCACAGCAAAGAATTATTTGGCCAAAATGTCCATACTACCAAGAAACTCCTCAAACAACTTTTGACATGTTAAATCAGTCATTGCACCTTGTCCGTACACAGCACAAATTTTTGTGTGTGTTTCAGTTGTGTTTTTTACCTTTCTTGAAATAATAAAGCATAATATGCCGAAAATGTTGCGTATATTTTTCCACTTTCAATATTAAAACGGCTGCACAAAAATTCACCAACTTCGATAAGTTTTTTCTAAGTGCACGCCGACATGACAGCTATTAACAATACAATCTAACAAAATTGTTTCAAATGAAGTTAAAGACAACTAAGTACTGTTTAGAGCCATCATATGGAAAAAGACAGACAAACTTTTCGGCCAACCCAATAGTACAGTACTCATTTTTAAATAAACCTACTTGTTTGAATGCCTTAATAAGAACCACATGAATACAAAGATATTCCTAAGATTCTTTTTTTTTCTTTTCTTTAATAGGTACTAGCTTTTGACAAGTTTGCAACATGCGTGAGTATAAGCTCGTCGTTCTTGGTTCAGGAGGTGTTGGAAAATCTGCACTGGTAAGTCATTCTCACTGTACGTAAACTATTCACTCCAAGACATGTTCTTCCTTTGAGTTTCAGTTTTGATTGTTTTCATTTATTTGTTAAGGTGAAATCTCATCGTGATTTTAGAAGCAATATAATATTTTTCTTATAATTTTACTCAACTTTAGTTGTATCTGGGTAGATCATATTCTCTTTGGAACATTAGCTTCGGGGAAACATGAGATATGCCAGAATACGGTTTGAGCTAAGCACAGAGCAGGTAAGAACATACAAAAACATGTGTGTGTCTGCATTTCAGAGCCAGATAGGAATTAATCTTGGTCTTTCTCATTGAGAGTTGGCTTATATATTTTTTATCTCAGAAAATATTAAATAAAGCTTATTTAAAAACCTCTTTAAATAATACACTTGACTGTTTTCTCAAGGAATGGTATAGCAAGAAAAAAAAGACAGAGCTTAATGGTGGTTGGGAAAAGGAAGAACTTAAGGAAAATAACTTAATGAATAATTGAGAGTTTAGCAAAGCCCCACAATAAGATAGACTGACCCACTCATTCAACTGTTTAGAGTGACCACCTAGCTCAGAACTTGATATGCTGGGATCAAACTGAGAAGTGTGTACAACAGAGCGTGAGCTGCTTTTTCATTTGTGATTATATCCAGAGTAATGGGGAGGTATCTCGAGTGTGCACATATGTGTGTACACAAAACCATTACCATTTTCTAATTAAAATTCAAAATTTAAGCCCTTAAGATAAACTAGAAACCTGTTTTTAAAATTTAAATATACAGGGTGGGGCAAAAGGAGGTTTACAGGTGTTCCTATGGGGCAAAATACAGTAAATAATAATATAAGAATAAACTGTTTCATATACTCACAACTGTAAAGCTACTTTTGCCTCACCCTGTATTACTTCTAAATTTAGAATTATATGATAAAAAGCATAGTGACTACTTTTTTTTTTTTTAAGGGCTTTTTAAGGTAATCTCACCAAATGCATGCATTTAAATGTAGTGGTTGTGTTTTTTATCAATGATATAACTATTGAAATCAGTAGTTTAAAAGTACAGATTTTGCCCTGGCTGGTGTGGCTCAGTGGATTGAGCACAGGACTGCTAAGCAAAGGATCACCAGTCCAGTTCCCAGTCAGGGCACAGGCCTGGGTTCTGGGCCAGCTCCCCAGTGGGCAGCTACACATTGATGTTTCTCTCCCTCTCTCTCTCCCTTCCCCCTCTCTAAAAATAAATAAATAAAGTCTTAAAATACAATTTTTTAAATGTGCAAATTTGGATTTGTTCTTTTCTTTAGAAAGTTAATGGTATATTAATTTTTTTCAGACTGTACAGTTTGTTCAAGGAATTTTTGTTGAAAAATATGATCCTACGATAGAAGATTCTTATAGAAAGGTATATGTTACTTTAAAAGGCCTTTTGCTTTTGACTTTACTATAAATATAAAGTATTGGTTTTAGCTTTGTAATTATTGAATGTTGTTTACAAAGTAGAATAAAGAAGCAGAGTTAATTATTTATAGAATTAATGGGAAAAGTTCACACTTGATTATTTCTTGGCATTGCATGTTTACCAGTTTATAAGAATCTTAAACACTTGCTCTCACTGTCCATCTCTCTTACTCTCATGCTCTCTGAAAATTTTAAGTTTATCCTGACCCCAACGTTGTAATTTAGCAAGCAAATTTAAGAGCCAGGCCATCCATTCCAAGTGGTAATTCTATGTTCCACTCAACCTCCAATCCCAAGACTATAAGTATTCTAAGGCTCCCTTTTTAACCTAAAGATTTAAATGCAGAAGTCTCCCTAACCTTCCTTCTAATAACTCCCTGAGAAAGTGCCACTGCTAATAATAGAAAAGTTTATTTTGATGTTTGCTAACACAACATATGACAATAAAGCTTATGTGCAAACATTTTTAATGTAGCAGGGAGAAAGTTATCTCTCACCTTCTGTAGTAGTCAGTATGGCCCCTGTTGACATGCAGATATTGTGTTTCATTGGTCCCTCTGTCCACAGTCTACAAAAAACAAAACAAAACAATGGGAGAACCCTTCCTGCACCCAGCCATGTGGCCGCATAACTCTTACTTTCTCCCCAGCTAGCTTTAAATAATTTCTAAGTAATTATTTAAATAATTTCTAAGAAACTTTTTTTTAGAAAATGTTAGGTGAAAGTGGGTAACACATAATATATTGTAGCTATCCTCTACTTTCTTGCTACCAGAAATTTTGTTCCAGTACAATGAAAGAGATGTGGTTATCTAGAGAATAAGATCTTTCTAAAGTATGGCAGAATTGAGGTAGACAGAGTTACTTCTGATATTATTGGAACTATTACTGGTTTTCTTTTTTTTGATCTATTTTGAAATAATTTTCTTTCTAGAATTAAGTGCTGAGTGATTCATATTGAACTTGTATCTTGTAGGTCTGTGTGTTGGATCAGATTACATGGTTTTTTGCACCTCATACAATTTGGAGTTGGTGGCCCTCAGTTATCTAGCTATTTTCTTCTATTAAAATGTTGCTTGAACTTAGAGTTACTGTAATCTGTGTCTCTGTTTTAAATATTGTACTAGCTTTTGTGTATATTAAGATAGTGTTCTCTACATTTAAAAATGGCGTATTTTTATTTTTTCCCCCCAGCAAGTTGAAGTAGATGCACAACAGTGTATGCTTGAAATCTTGGATACTGCGGGAACGGTATGTAAGATACCAAAGTATATGTGCACAACTTGTGCAATATTGACCTTGCAAATGCTAGTACTCTATAGACAAACATTAACCTTATTTAAAAGTGCTGCTTAGATTAAATCTTAAAGCTGTTTTTCTTGTTCTCAAATTCTACTTTCGTGTGTATGTCCTTTGTCATTATAGGGAGTCAGTTTTTTAAAAAATAAGAAAGTTGCTTGGATGAAAATTTGCAGTCTTACTAGTACTTTTACAACAAGTTACCATAAACTATGGTAAATTTATTACCATATTTTAAATAATGTGGAAAATACTCGGTAATATTTATTTATTTGCATAATACATACTTATTCCTCGGTGACTATGAAGTATTTTGAATGATATATTCCCTCCTTCAAAGTAATTATGGACCAACTAGATTTGTTGGTATCTGAAGGTGAAGGGAAGGCTTATTCTGAATATGTGATGTTCATTTATCTAATGTTTGAGTGCCTGCTATATGCCCTGGACTGTGTTTTTACACTCAAAGACTCACAGTCTCATGAAGGAGGCAAAGTATGGGGAAATGGCAAGATAAGGTGTGCGTGCTGTTGGGCCCCACAGAACCTAGAGCATTGTGAGCTAGCTGCGAGGAACTCGGGGATTTAATTTGCGTGCCCTGCACGTTATGAAATATTTAAAAACTGCCTTTAAGTAGCTTTTAGAGGCAGGATATTCTGTTCCACTTGAGTACATATATTTATTGCACATAAATTTGCTTTGGTGTATCATTGTCAAATTAAAAACTTATTTTTTTGAGATACCAACTTTTTTCAAACAGCATCTTGCCACAGACTATAATTTTAAGATATGTTGCATAATACCATGATATTCTTCATTGAGCTCTAATTATAGACTTTGAAAATTGTCAAATTATCTGTTACATTGTTCTTTAATAATTCTTTCTGTTGTAGGAACAATTTACAGCAATGAGAGATTTGTACATGAAAAATGGACAAGGCTTTGCATTAGTTTATTCCATCACAGCACAGTCCACATTTAATGATTTACAAGATCTGAGAGAACAGATTCTTCGAGTTAAAGACACTGATGATGTAAGCTGACTTCCTATTAAAGTTGTATTTTGAGGCTTGCTCTTCAAAAGCTTTTTCCTTGAAAGGCTAAAATATATCTTTAATCCTCATACATATTTCAAATATATATATAGTGTGTAAAGTAAGAAACACTCTTCTCTTC
Organism: Carollia perspicillata; assembly: GCA_004027735.1. NCBI lineage: Eukaryota > Metazoa > Chordata > Mammalia > Chiroptera > Phyllostomidae > Carollia > Carollia perspicillata. The sequence goes on along the minus strand of PVKM010000067.1, from coordinate 41,856 downwards.
CCTTAATCTGTGTAAAATAAAATTTATACCCTTCCATTTTTAAATCATGTTCTTGATGAGGAAGAAAGAGTGATGTGTGCAGTAAATGTTACTAATAAAGTGAATGATGTTCTGGTCACATTACTGGTAGATTCAAGAGCCTTTTTAACGAGAATCAGTATGATATATGAACACATCAGAAGCCACGATGGCAGAAAAGGGGCATAATAATAATTGTTAAAGGAAACCAACAAATATATTAGACTGAAATGTTAATTTACTTGCCCCTTCAAAGTACTTCATAATGGAGTTTAATCCCTATAGGAAACTTCAAAAGGATTACTTTAATTCCTCATCTTACTATATATAGCAGTGGTTCTTAAAATTGATCTTGCATCAGAATCACCAGTTAAAACCGGTTAAAACAGATTGCCAGGCCCCAGTCCCAGAATTTCTGATTCAGTAGGTCTGGGATTGAGCTCAAGAATTTGCATTTCTAACAGGTTTCCAGATGGTGTTGATGCTGCTGGTCTGGCCCCTCACTTTGAAGAACCACTGTACTATCTATAGTTTAATTATAGCAAATATTGTGAGACTTCTAGGAAATGCTGTTGTTTCCCAGACTTCTGAAACAAGAACTTTTGGGCACCCTACATATTTATATCAACCTCAATGAGCATTTCTTAATTGATAAATCTGTTTTGTACTGTCTCTAGTAACTACTGTAGTTTCCTTCTGTGAATTGCATTAAACAACTATTTATTAATATAATACTCTATTATATCTGTTCTTAAAAAGCCAAAATTCTTGATGTTGGATTTTTTCCAAAAACTTCTTTAGAAAGTCAGTCTCTAAATGATTAATGGGAGTTTTGCAGAGTAAGTACTGTTTTTCCATGGTGTCCTTTTCAAATTACAACATCACATGTATCCAGATACATGATGAACATGGTCTAGATCTTTAGTAAATTAAGATGATTTTACCTTCTGGCATTTAAATACAGACTACATGAGAAACTAAATATTCTACTTTAGGGACTTTCCAAATTTCTCCTTTTTGATAATATACTGGCTTTTTACAGCAACACCCTTTTGTACTACTTTTTTTAAAAGGCTTTGTATTTCGTTTGCTATAATCAGTTATAAGTCCATTGTGATACAATTTTAAGGGTTATTTCCCTTTTTATAAATAGATCATAGCTTGTTTTCTATAAATTTCATGTGAAAGGCTCTTAAATTAACATTGTTAAGATTTTTGTATTTAACTAAATTTTATTACACTCTGATAATTTAGTATTTTTCTCTGACATAATATAAAATATACTCCTTAGAGTTGATTCTTAGAATTCTTTCAGTTTGAATTTATATCATGTATTTATTTACTTATTTGTTTTTACCCTCACAAATATATTTTTAGGTTCCAATGATTCTGGTTGGTAATAAGTGTGACTTGGAAGACGAAAGAGTTGTAGGAAAGGAACAAGGTCAAAATCTAGCAAGACAGTGGAACAACTGTGCATTCTTAGAATCCTCTGCAAAATCAAAAATAAATGTTAATGAGGTATGGTGAAATATACTTTAAAAACTCTATTAGGAATTCAGCATTCAGAAATAATGGAAAATAATGTGTGTCTATTAACCCATCTTCGGGTTAATGTGTACTTGGGGTGCTTTGTTCATCCTTGTAGGCAGAAGTCTTCTGTTAAATATATGCATGTTGATAAGCAATAGTGATATTTTAGCTTCTTTATTAAAGTAGAATTACCCATGAAAAAAAGGAAGGCTGCACTCAAAGTCATAGGTGTGGGGAAGACAAGTGTTCAGGTATATGAAGGATGCTGTGTAAAAGAGCAAATTCAGAAAGGCATGCATGGTTCTTGCCTCGACGGGGCTTAAAGTCCTGTACAGATACATACAAAGATTTGAAGAAGAGTAAGGATTGTTTTCATTGTACAGTGACAAATGTTCTAACTGAACTAAGATTAAGATCTCTGCGTCTCCTTCAACTTAGTACTCATTTTAAGAACAGTTTTGGCCCTCCCAAAAAATAGATGAGAACTTGACAGTTATAAGAAAACCTGGTTTTACTTTCATTTAACTGAATAAAATATTTGCTTTCTGGGGTTCATTTATATCCATGGAAAGTTCACTTTTTTAATTTTACTTTTTTGTGTTTTTTAAGTTTTTTTCCTTCTGTAAATTAAAAAATAATGTATTTGCAGATCTTTTATGACCTAGTGCGGCAAATCAACAGAAAAACTCCAGTGCCTGGGAAGGCCCGCAAAAAGTCGTCATGTCAGCTGCTTTAATATACTAAATGCATTGTAGCTCTGAGCCAGGTATGTTCATTTTTTTCCCCTTCTTTAATCTTCCCCTCTAACTTTTAACCTCAACTTGATTTGGGCACTCTTGTTAAAGAAAGCAAGTACAGAATTTTTTGTTGTCCCAAGAAAGAAATGGTTACTTCCCTTTTAAGATAGCCAAGAGTTAGTATATCCTAGTGATTAAACTAATTCGTTTATATATCATCACCAGAAGTATTCCACATAAGTGAATATTCTAGTTCATGTAATATATACTTAGGCCCCAGTGGGATACTGGTTGGTGCTTACAGTACAGTGATGAACAAAACTGACGACTTTGCCTCTTCATCGCCTTAGAAAGCTAATTAAGGTCTACTGCAAGAGTTAGACGAACAATTGCAAAATACGGTAAGTGCTTTTATAGAATAAATCCAGCACAGTACTGATAATAAGAATTCCTTGACACATTTATTATATGCCAGTCACTCTTAAGTATTGTCTGATATTAATTGAATTCTCACAACAATCCTACAAGGCAGGAACTATTATTATTATTCCCATACTACAAATGAGTGAACTGAGACACAAAAAGATTGTTACTTTTTCAAACTCTGCAGATAGTAAATACAGAGCCAGAATTTGAATCCAGTGATCTTGAGTACATGGCTCAAAATTTGAGCCATAGACCAGCTCCCAAGTCCATGCTTAGTTATTATGAATAGTGTAGAAGTGCATATAAATGTGGCACCAAACCAGGTATGTTACACGTGAACTGTGGATTCAGGAAAAGTCTGTCAGAGTAAGAGACATCTCAGCTGAGATATTAAGGTTAAGTAGAAATTGTGTAGGTGATGAAGAGCTCCAGGCAGAGAGAACCACAAATACAACCCACAGAAGAGACAGTGAAGGACAACTAAGCATGTAACATTTTTATATAGTTTTTGAAAATAATTATATTAAATGAGTTAATACTTATAAAGCAATTAATTACATCAGTGCCTGGAACATGATAAATCTTCAACCGTTAGCTAGCTACTGCTATTTGCCAACAACAGTGGTTTCCTGCTCAGTGTTCATTAAACCATATTGCACTGTACTCTTACCTTGGAGATCTTTTGATGTTTGTGGTTCTGCTTCTTCCTGTGTTAGATGGCCCTGTCCTACCATAGCACTCTGATCCTATATCTCTTTGGGGTTTTTGACCCAGCTTTCTGTTTAGAGATACAAAGGGGACCCCAAAAAACTGGGATTTATTTATAAAAAATTGTATATTCTTACATGTTTATACTTAGTCACCTTCAGAGTACTCTACATTTGATGCAATACACCTATCAAGACATTTTTTTTCACTGCTCAAAACAGTTCTAGAATTGTTTGTCCATTTTGGTGCCTTTTAGTGCTTCTGCCATGTTTTTGTTTCACCTCTTCCACATCAGCAAAACGTTTCCCTTTGAGGACTTTTTTCATTTAGAGAAACAAAAGTCACTCAAGGTGAGATCAGTTGATTAGGGAGGGTGGGGCATGGGGTTTGGTGGGTCATACCGTTTTTGGTCAAAAACTGCTGAACACTCAGCATGGTATGGCAGGTGGACTCATAAATCACCCATCATGAAATGGGCAAACACATTGAAAGAGACTTCCAAAAATTTTAAAGTTTAATTTCATGGTTTTAGTGTAATACCAACTTTCTGACTTGCATCCAAAAATTGATGGAATATGTTTAAATGTGGAATTTGAAAGTATATAACTGAACTTACAGGCCATCATGAAATAAATTCTGTTTTGTGTACTTCTTAACCACTCTCATTGGAAGAGTGAGGAAGAATGGTCTTGATTTTCTAATACTAGAAACCCTAGTGAAATGTAATTCTAGGATTGTATTATAGTGTCACTCATTTTATTAAATATAATGAAGTTGACCTGACCTGAAATTTTGATGTGTTTTTTTTCCTTCACTTTTAATCTTTGGAAAGTAATACACAGAAATTTGCACTAAGGCATACTCTCTTTTTATCTAAAACTTTCATTTGACTTTCATGCTTCAAAAGGGAAGCCGAATAGATGAAGTCATTCCAAAAAGATGAAAACATATGCCCTTGCTTTACTTTGCTATGAGTTGTGGCACATTCTATCATTTGTAACACTTGAACACTGTTATCTTAATGTGTTCTTTTGGTTCTCATGTATACAGTTTTCTACCCATGTTTTCAATTTATTTATTTTTTTTTTTGACAGGTCTGAAGAACTGTTGCCCAATTCAACAGTGCCAGCATTCCAACTTTGTTAAACCTACCAACATCTTAAATGGACTTTCTGTGGTGGTACCCTTTAAGAAGCAGATGAAAGCTACTACATCAGTTTGCACATTCTAATCACTTTCCAGTATCACAAGAGAGATTTTTACTTATATAATAGTCCTAGAGTATGCAGCTGGTAAAACCAGAGGCTACAATCCAGTATTACTGCTAAGAGACATTTTTCACCCACCAATGTTGTACATGTATGAAAATGGTGTACTGTAAACTTTAACACGCCCCGTACTTTGTATTGGAGAGTACAATAATGTAAATCCTAAAAGCACCACTATTTTAGCATAATAAAAGAAAGTCCAAAGAGCTCCTATATAGACTACTCCAGATAACTTTGCTTCTTTGATACTTGTAGCTTATTGTAATTTTTTTTTAAGAAAATCAAGGTCATTATCATTGTATTGTACAAATAAGCGCTTTGATTAACACAGCTATATAGTTTTTTTAATTTTTAAAAAACCTGTGGAGACAGTGATCTTGTCTTTAAAATACAATAGTCCTTTCATTATAATGTCTTAGATTAAAGACATTGCCTTTAATATCTGTTGGGAAGGAAATGTCCAGATTTTTCAAATCTCTTATTATATGTTTCCTTTTTTGTTTACATAGGGAACAGTGTTTATAGTTGTATGTACAGTGGGGGTCTACAACAAGAAGTGTATATTTTCAAACAATTTTTTAATGATTTAACAATTTTTGTAAATCATTTTCAGGCTTCTGCAGCTGTAGATTCTCACTGTGAATCCCTTGCTTGCTCATGCATAAGTGTATTTGCAATACCAAATATACAGGTTTAGTATTTTTGCCTGTTAGTGATTGTTTCACATGTGTAACGTTTTGGTTGAGATGTTAAATGGTGGACGAGTACTGTGGATGTGAATGTGGGAAGTAATTTTAATCACGTGTAATTGGTCACAAGGCCTAAGTTGCAGTAACTATTGCTGTTTTATTTAACAATGCCTTGTTGCTTTGTATGCATTAACGTTTGGGTGTAAAGATTGTGTGTCTATCCAACATGGAGCCACAGTATTTAAATTGACCAACCTAATGTTACAACTACTTAGAGGTGGCCAAATGTAAACTAAAAGCCTTAATTAAAGTGGTGCAATTTTGTATAACTTAGCATCAGTAGTTCAATAAATTTGGATTGCCATGCAAGGGCTTGCATTATAATTACTTGCCACTTGAATGTGTTTTGTGTAATGTTTAACAGTGCTAGTAAATAAATATAGATTTAACTTCTTTTTAAATGTGATAGGTGCATTTTACATAGTATGGTTTCATAATTTAACATTTGGGCAAGCCAGACTCATTAAGTTCAGAAATGATGAATGAAAGATGTCAGGGGTTTTTTTCCTAGTATTGTTTGAATAGCCATATAACCACCTTTTGAATTTTTCCTTGGGAAAGAATTTTGTAAATCAAGCAATATTACTTATGAACATATATGTCTTCTGCGTCATGTTCAGTACCTCTTTAAGGTATAGGAGGAAGAATTGAAAATACTTTGGACAGATGTTACAGCTATGGATTTTTTAAAAATAGAGGATGAAGTTATACCTAGAATATTATAGTTATAAAATTTTTTGAATGAAGTGGACTGAGGTACTACTTTCTTCTTAGATAATTCTGTCTTTGTCTTATGTGTGCTATAATTCAGTTTTGGGGGACTTTTGATACTTGCAAACAAATCTTAACTCAAACTTTCTCAAAGTGTTGGTCAGTCACTGGAGCATATCATCAATTAATTAGGGATACCATCTAATTTAAGTGTGTCTGCTAATCCCCTAAATACATGCTATCTGAATGGAATAATTTAAAGGCTTCATGTAAGAAAGCAAAGTTATTACTAATTACATATTTAACTCACAGAATTCCATTTATTTAAAGGTTACATGTATCTATTTTTAAAAATGTTGTTGCAGTAGCCCCACTTAACTAAGAGACTTATTTTGGCAGAACTGAACCCAGAAGACATGGGACTGTGGAGCACTAAAGTTACTTCAGTTTACTATGTCTTGTTGCATTCATTTGACCCTCTGAGGGTGCCCTCATTAATTCAAATGTTTGTTGCCTACTATGTATCAGGCTGAGTTCTAGGCTCTTAAAAACAGATAAATATTCAACAGATAAAATAAGTATTTCTGTGTCAAGCATGACTCTAGGTCTGAGGATAAAGCAGTGACTGAGATCAACTTAGAACCCTCCCCTCCTAGAATTTATACTCCATTGTAGGGTTTCTCAGCCTCAGCACTATAGATGTTTTGTGCTGCTCAGTGCATTATGGGATTTTTGCAGCATCCCTGGTTTCCGCCCTCTATAGGTCAGTAATGCCATCCCCAGCCTCAAGTTTTAACAACCAAAATTATCTCCAGACATTGCCAAGTGTCCTCCAGTTCAATTTAGAGTGGATTGTGGCGGAGAGCAGATATTGAAGGGCAAAATCACACTGTTTAAGAACCACTGATCAGGTGGGAAATACATTAATTACAGGTGAGTATTAGGGGTACAGAATGGACGGTTTAGTATAGTGAATGAGAATGTAGGCTCTGGAACCAGATTTTTAGGGTTTGTAATCCCAACTTTGCCACTTCCTAGCTTGTGGCCCTGGTTGGATGCCTCAAGTTCCTTATCTGTGGAATGGGAATGATAATGGCACCTACTTCATAGGAATTAAAGAGTGAAATAAATGAAGTGCCATCCTCTAGGTCAGTATATTTTTTTGTTTTAATTTTGTATTTTGCTGATACAGATAGGGCTATAGTTACACAGAAAGTACCATTGCCTCCCGTACAAAATAGTTACTGCACCTTAGAAATGCAAGTCATATGTAGAAGGACTTAAGCACTTAAGTGGAAAAGTGATCAAGTAATTTACTCAGAAAATTCATGAGTTCCTTTTCATGTCTCCAAGGATACCTGGAGGAACTTGAATTTTAGGAGAGAACCAGAAGGATATTTCACTGAATTTTCCTAAAAAGTATAAAAACCCAATTTTGACTTTTATGTTGACTCAACTTTTTTCTTAAATATGATTACCACATAGATATTATGCATGGAAAGTTTTAAAACCTCCATTTATGAAAGTAAGTTTTGCTTTGCTTTTTAATCATCTTGACATTAGATGTTGAGGCAACAAAAAAATCAAAACTCATCACTGCAATTTGTCTTTAGTTTACCTCAACCTGTCTTCATTGAATTGAATCCCCATCTGTCTCCTCTGTATTAAATCTAGAAAATATAGGGAGGAATTAGTATTTTATAATTAATATTATTACAACCTTATCTTAGAAATCTTGGTGTTTGCAGGCCTATCTCTCTTAACCTCTCATTGAACCTTAACAAATTGTGATTTATAGGACTCTTTTTAAAAACATCTGTAATTTGTTACAATCTTAATACAGCTGGTATTTTACAAATGCATGAGAGAAGAGTATTAGGTTGAGTTAGAACTAAGATTCCCCTAACTGACCATGGAGAGAAATATGCAGCCTGAGCCTTTGTTGGGATATTGATACTTGTCAAAGTTGGCTACTAAACCTGTTAATGGAAAAACTAAGTTTGTAGGTTTGATATTATCTTTGAAAGGTGGAAATAAAATACTGCTAAATAGCTCCATTTTTCTAAATACTGCAGGTATTTTTCAGATTTTAAAAATACAAATTTCATGTTGTATATACCTTGAACTTGCTCTTTTTTTTAATCCTCACCTGAGGACATGTTTATTGATTTTAGAGGAAGGAAGGGAAACATCAATTTGAGAGAGGAACATCAACCAGTTGTTTCCCGTAGCCTGCCCCCAGCCAGGGCTGAACTTGCCCCCTTAAAACATCATTGTTAGTAGCCTGTATATTACTGACCTTAAGAATTAAAAGATTTTCCTCAGTATTAGTGAAAGCTACCTGATTTTTGTATCTAAGGATAACATGTATTCAACATTGTATGCCTACCTTGTTTTATTTACCATTTATAAGCAATCAGTAATTTCTGATTTGGTTCTGATGGGTGTGGCTCTGGCTTGGGCATCGCCCCACAAACTGAAGGGTTGCCGATTGGACTACGGTCAGGGCACATTCCTTGCTTGCCAGCCAGATGATTGGTTGGGGAGTGTGAGAAGCATGATTGATGTTTCTTTTTCTATCTTCCCCTCAAAAAAAATCTTTAAAAATATGTGGAGATAGTTTTTACTGTTTTATGAATCTAGTTTAACCCAATTCTCCTTATGTAGTGACATAAATAAAATAATATGCAGATTCAGCATTTGGGTCAAAATGCAAGGTTTTTTTTTTCTGAAAACTAACTAGCACAGAGATCTTACAGGATTTTCATGTGAATAATGTTTACCTAAGTCAAAAGGTTTATAGCAATTTTTAAGTAGGCAGAAATCAAAGCCTTTAATGTTTTTGTCATCTGCCATTATTACCCATTCAACTTTCTATTTATAGTGTAGTAGTTTATGTCCCCTGTGAGCACTAAGTTCAGGACAGGAAACTCTCACAGTTGTGTGCCGCATAATGTTTCCATAAACGATGGACCACATACATAGTCTAGGTGTGTAGTAGGCTATGCTGTTTAGGTTTGTGCAAGTGCAGCCTGTGATGTTCACATAACAATACATGTCTCAATGTATTCCCGTTAAGTTGCTGATGACTTTACTGTCAAACCTGAATGCAACCTGCTGTGTTTGGGGGCAGAGGGAAGTAGCAAAGAGTACATGGTAATCCCCAGTCCCTGCAAACTAGGTGCTCGAGGTTACCAATGGTGCGAAAGACAAGTCAAAAAGTATCAAGTGAAAATCTAATAGCATATTCTAATAACAGACCATTCTCTATTGTCCATACTATGCAAGCAACTAACAGTAAAAATTGTATTTTGCTTTAAAATGTGTGGATTACTCGATTTATATTTATATTTTACTCGGGCCAGTGTTAGGTTCTTTGACCAAATCAACCAATGATGGAGAGCTACGTGGCTGGCAAGAAAAAAAAATGAGTATTTTTCCCTACTGGAAATGAAATGAGTAATATGATTAAAGTAACGCTTTGACAGCGGTATGAAAGAATATTCCAGGAAGGAGTAATGGTAGAACTAGAGTTAACCCAGCCAGCTTGTAGGCTGCTTAGGTCTGGAAACATGATGTAAATAGGGTTGGAGCTGTGATGAGAAGGAGAGCCCAAGAAATTTTTAAAAGAAATAATGGAAAATTGGTTAATGGCTTAGATGCAGGGGCTGAAGGAAAGAATGAAATAATCTGATTTTAGTAGCAGAACCAGAGAGATTGAGCACCAGTGATAATAAAGAAGCCAGGAAGGAATCACTTACTGCATGACTGAACAAATTTTTTAGTAAGACAAAGTATGTTAAGTGAAATATTTTCATGAGTATCTTTCTGCGGGGAGGCTATGTTAGCAGTTGGACCTTGAAGTCACTGACATACAGGTGGCAACTGAAACCATGAATGTGAGTGAAATTATTTTTATAAGGATTAAGCATGGAGAAAGAAAAATAGGACAGCCTGGCCTAAGTGAGCTGGGAGTGGGGAGATGAGGGTTATAGATCAAGGACAGCTAGTACAAAGGCAAAGGCAGACAAGGCAGCAGATAGCCTTCTGAAGCCTGAGACACAGCATCTTCCATGGCAAGGAGCAAGATAATGTTCCCCTCTTCTGTGCTGTCAGCCAGCAGTAATTTCATTCTGACATGTCGTAGTGAGTATCTGTCCCTGTATATACTTGTTAGTGGAGAACTGGCTGCTAATCCAAGATGATAGGATAGCTTTGGAAATACTGTCCTCTAATTAGTACCAAGTCTATGGGTATCTGGAGGAACTAGAGAGTCGTCTGTTTCAGTGCCAGTGTTGACAAACTTCAAATTCAGCTGCACGAAGACCACAAGACATCTTTCAAATACATGTCATTGAAATATTTCTCCATATACCTTTCCAATAATAAAAATATTTTTGCTCGTCTCATTTGTCTTAAATGGCACTTGGGTATTTTACCTACAAAAGTGTGTTAGGGGGATTCTTAACTAACTGGGTTCTCATGTTGATCTATTTCTATTTTCTAAAAGATACTAATGTCCTAAACAGTATGTATTAGTTCTTAGGGCTACTGTAACAACCACAAATTTGGTGGCTTAAAAACAACAAACTTTCTCACAGTTCTGGAGGCCAGAAGTCCAAAATCAGTGTCAGTGAGGCCTTCTCCAGTGGCTCTCAGACAGAATCCATTCCTTGCTGCTGCTCTTGGCATTAGGCCACAATCACTCCAGGCTCTGCCCCTCTCTTCCTATCTGTGTGTGTTTTATCTCTCATGTTTAAGGACATTTGTGATGGCAGGTAGGGCCCCTCAGAGCAATCCAGGATCTTACCAAGAACCTTAACGACACCTGCTAAGACAGTCACAGGTTTGGCCACTAGGATGTGAACATACCTTTGGGGGACATCAGCCCACCACATGGTGTTTTACTCATTTTGCAGTAACAAAGACTAATGTGGGTCTATACTAGAATAACCCAAAACATGCTGTATTACATCAGACCTCATGGGTTCCCTAAGGAGATTCCACCTAGTTAGGAAACCCTCAGAATTAGCTGCTCTTCAGAGATTCTTCTGAGGGAAGCTAGAATCGTGAGTCAGTAGAGGTCCAGTCTGGGCTAGTTCCACAATTCCAGAATCAATATAGTGTCTATGGAGTGTTAGGTTAACCATTATCCCACTGAATTACCTTCCACGTGTGTTAGCATACATCCTGTCTACTATAAATATTTTCTATTTTTCAGTGATGACAGAAATGTCCTCCTGCTGAGTGACGTAAATAACAAACTTTGTTTTTCATCTTCAGACAAGCAGGCTTTTCCTGTACTCACCCCCGACCTTTAAACAGACATGAAATTCATATTAAAATAAGTGCTGTTAAGCCAGTGTCATGATTTAGATTTTACTCAACTTCTGCACTGAATTGAATATTGTATTTATTCTGGTTCTTATTTTAGAAATGGGAGTAATGGACAGGCACAAGAATTAAATGATAAAAATGCATGTGGTTAGATTGAAGTACATTGAACATTCAGACAAATTAAGGATTAATTCAACACAATGGGTGTGAAGGTTTTTTTATATTTGTTAGTATACCCTACACCCTAGGGGGTGAGCTTTCTGTCACTGGATCATCTCCAAAGAGGCCTTACTCATTATTTGCAGTAATGATATAAGGAGATGGTGATCATCTGTGTGGTTTACAGGTCTAAGACACATGTTCCCAGAAGTCGGTTCAGCCATCCTGTCCTAGAACTTATTCTGGAAATAGTTTTCACCACTCCACTCATTCATTCCCTTGAGTTTTCTGACTTCAATAAAATACGACTTGGATTGTACAAGACTTCACTGAAGAGTTAGAATATTTTATTAGACTGAAAGTAATCCTGAACTACATCTTGGGCTCCTTGCAGAAACTGGACCAGCTGGTAATATTCAATGTCTGACTCTTCGATTTGCAGAAACGGTCACTACCAAGACACTTCATTCACCAATGCTGTCATCAAGGATGTCCCTAAAGAAGGAAGTAGTACCCAGTACCCATCCCTTCATCCTTCCACGCCAAATCTGTACAGCATAGTCCTGTGGCCAGGGCATTCACCCCTTGGCAGGATGTAGCTAAAACGGAATACAGAATTAATGATTCTGTTACTCTAGGCCCCCTGCCAAGGCTCTGGTTCAGGGACAGTACAGAGGACAGGTCTCAGGGTGTCATCCAAACAGGATAGATGTAATTTGCCCTTGCAAGTGAACACAATTTGCAGCGCTCAGAGCTGCATCTCCCCAAGAGTCACCTATCCAAGGCTATTGCATTGCAAGGAAAGAATTTTTAAATCCCGTGTTTGTAAAACTCAGAGGAGCAGTAGAAGTAGTCGCAATTGACTCAACTTCTTTATATCATTTTGAAGAAGGAAAAATTCTAGCAAGCAAAAGATGTTGACAGGTCTTGATCTGCACAGATGAACCATAAAACACCATATGAGTTAGGCCAAAATATATTCACTATCCTTAAACCTGGTTTGACTTCAACTTTTCTTTTCCAAAACAAAATAGTCTGTGGAATACTAGTAATTGTTACATAATAATTATTAACCTGTTGTTACTACGCAGTAGCAATCTGTGGTATCATTTCCATACACAGACTGTCTCTGCTCTCCTTTCATGCTACCCTATCCAGGAAGAGGATCACAAAAGTTGAAGAAAGTTGTCACCCAGGTTCCCAAGACCAATTAAAATAAGGAATGGTGAAAGAAGGACCACTAAATTAGTAGCTTAATTCTCGGCTCTTCAGCATGATGTATCTGTGAAAAAGACATTTCTAGATTGAACAACTCACAGGCTCTGGTGGTTAGGAAGTAATAATACTGGTTACTGTTTCTTGGACCCCCTACTTAATGCTCTCCACTGCACTAAGTGCTTACGTGTTTGTCTTAGCCCCCAAAACAATGCTATGAAATAGGGGCTTTTTTATTAGTGTCCCTTAATAGTGCTAATGGATACCTCAAGCAATAGAATGAAATATTCATTATAAACAGTGGAAAAGTGAGTTTTGTTGTTGTTGTTGTTGTTGTTTTGCTGATATAAGTGAATACTTCAAAACCTCAAAAAAATTTGTAAGAATCATTCAGGAACTTAGAATGTGGCTTGATACAAGGTAAATATGCCAAAAATCAATAGCTTTTTTTCTGTATCCCCAATAAGCACAAGTTGATACGGGGAAAAATATTTATGACAGGCAAAAACTATAAACGTCTCAAGAAATAAAGCTAACAAGAAGGCTATTATATAATCTTATTAAATCATACAAATCAAGATCTGAACAAATATATTCTTGAATGGGAAGACAATACAAAATAGCAAATCCATCAAGTTAACATTTAATGTAATATACCAATTTGAATTTCAACTGGGTAAGGTTTTGAAATTGAAATTGTACTAAATGAACTTAAAGTTCAAGGGTAAGAAGAAATGGCATTAACCAGTAGAGCAGAATTGAGCCCAGAAGCAGATTCCAATGTAACTTCCAATGTAGTAACAGAAGTTACTACAAAACAAAAATATATAGCAATAAACTTACTTTGTAAATGATGCTGGTACAGTTATTAATCTGAAGAAAAAAAGTTCAACTCCTATATCATACAAAAAATGCAGATATATTGAAAAATTCCAAGCTATAAGTAAAACAAAAATCATAGAAGCAAGTCTAAGAGACTGGAAGAGGAGTCCAGAGATAGGGGAGACCTTAGCTAATTCAAGACACTCAAGCTATTTTAAAATTAAAATATTTTATATAAATTAAGTTGCTAAAATTACAGAATATAGATTTAAAACTTGTTTGGGAGAATACAAAATCAGATTTTGGAAAACAAAATAGAATTAATATCTATAAAGTACAAATGGTTCTTAGAAATTGAAAACAATGTCCCCACAAAAAATGAATGAGAGATAACTAAGCAGTTCATCCCTGGCTGGTGTAGCTCAGTGGACTGAGTGCGGGCCTGTGAACCAAATGACCACCGTCCAATTCCCAGTCAGGGCACATGCCTGGGTTGCAGGCCAGTTCCCAGCAGGGGCTGCAGGAGAGGCAACCATACATTGATATTTCTCTCCCTCTCTCTTTCCTTTCCCCTCTAAAGATATAAAATCTTGAAAAGAAAAAAAGAGATAACTAAGCAGTTCAGAGAGAAGCAATTCCAGATGACCCATAAACATAAAGGATACTCAAATTAACTAGTCACAAGAAACATGCAAAAAGTACCAAAGAACCCAATACATGGGCAAAAGTTGCAAAGGAATGACAGTACTGTCCCAGAAGGGAGCTTTGAGGGCAAGAAATGAGTCATATATTGCTGCTGGTTGCTATCTGCTAATGTCTATTAAAATTTAGAATAAGCAAATCTGATCCAGCTATCCTATACCTGATAGGAGACCAAAGAAATGACAGGATATACACTGAAGACTATTTAGTGACACACTGTACAAGCAAAAGAGAAATAGGATAAATGACCATCAACAAAGAATAATTGAATAAATTATGATTCATAGAACATTATGCAGCCATTAAAGATGGCTTTCATGTTGCCCTGGCAGGGCGAGTCAGTTGGTTGGAGCATTGTCCCGTATACCAAAATGTTGCTGGTGGATTACCAGTCAGGGCATATACCTAGGTTGCAGGTTCCATCCCCGGAAGGGGTACAAATGAAAGGCAATCAATGTTTCTCTCTCTCTCTCTCATATATCTATATCCCATTCTCTCTAAAATCAATAACAACATATCCTCGGGTGAAATTTTTTTTAAAAGTTACTTTGATATTTAATTATTGACTTACAGCAATGATTTTCAACTTTTTAACCTAATGGCACACATAAACTAATTACTAAAATTCTGCAGCACAACAAAAATACATTTTATGTCTATATGCCAAAAATAGGTATAATTTTGTTTGATTTTAATAATAATGATAGTAGTAGTAGTAGTAGTAGTAGTAGTAGTAGTAATAGCAATTACCTACCCTTTTTGCTCCAGAGTGACTTTTTGAACAAATCAGGTACTGCCTGGCTGGTGTGGCTCAGTTGGTTGGGCAACATCCTACAAAGCATAACATCACCAATTTGATTTCCCACCAGGGCACATGCCTGGGTTGTGGGGTTGGTCCCTTGTTGGGAGCATGCAAGAAGCAACCTATTGATGTTTCTCACATCAGTGTTTCTCCCTTTCTTTCTCCCTCCCTTCCCCTCTCTCTAAAAATAAATAAATAAAATCTTTTTAAAAATCAGGTGTGTATACTTGTATATAAGGATTTCTGGTACCAAGATTAACCAATTAGGTGCAACCTTATTATGTGAGGTGACCGGTAAGATGCAACTATTTTTTTTAAAGATTTTATTTATTTATTTATTTATTTATTTTTAGAGAGAAGGAAGGGAGGGAGAAAGAGAGGGAGAGACACATCAATGTGTGGTTGCCTCTCATGGTGCCCCCACTGGGGACCTGGCCTGCAACCCATGCACATGTGCCCTGACCGGGAATCGAACCGGAAACCCCTTAGTTTGCAGCCCATACTCAATCCACTGAGCTACACCAGCCAGGGCCAAGATGCAACTATTTTTATGACATATATTTATAGTTCAAGACTGGGCATCACACCAGACTGCTATTGTTGTATTGGCTGTTGTCATTTTTTTATTTGACAATCTAAGTGAAAAGAGGTCATGCCCCTGACTAAATAGTCCAGTATTGCATGTTTTCTTAAAAATATATCTCAGTGGGCCCTGGCTGGTGTACCTCAGTGGATTGAGCACGGGCCTGCAAACCAAAGGATCACTGGTTCGATTCCCAGTCAGGGCACATGCCTGGGTTGCAGGCCAGGTCCCCAGTAGTGGGGTGCACACATTGGTGTTTCTCTCCCACTCTTTCTCCTTCCCTTCCCCTCTCTCTAAAAAATAAATAAATAAAATCTTTCCAGAAAAAGATATGTCTCATTGGCCCTTGCTGGTGTGACTCAGTGAGTACTAGCCTGTGAACTAAAAAGCCACAGGTTCCATTCCCAGTCAGGGCACATGCCTGGGTTGTGGGCCAAGTGCCCAGTTGGGGGTGTGTGAGAGGTAGTCAATCAATGTTTCTGTCCCTGTCTTTCTCACTCCCTTCCCCTCAGCCTAAAAAAGAATAAATGAAATTTTAAAATATATTATTGTATTGCTTATGCTATTACAGGTGTCCCAATGTTTCCCCCTTTGCGCCCCTCCACCTGGAACCCCCCTTCCCACCAGCAATTGCCCCCCTCCTTAGTTTATGTCCATGGGTCATGCCTAAGTTCTTTAGCTTCTCCATTTCCTATACTGTTCTTAACACCCCCTGTCTATTTCATACCTATCAATTATGCTTAATCCCTGCACCCCATTCTCCCCATACCCCCTCCCAGCTGATAACCCTCCACATGATCGCTATACCTATGATTCTGTTCCTGTTCTGCTTGTTTGCATAGTTTGTTCTTTTAGATTCAGTTGTTGATCATTGTTGACATTTTAATGTTCATAGTTTTGATTTTCTTTTTCTTAAGTTCCTTGAACATCATATATAATAATGGCTCGGTGATGATGAACTCCTTTAGCTTTACCTTGTCTGGGAAACACTTTATCTGCCCTCCCATGCTAAATGATAGCTTTGCTGGATAGAGTAATCTAGGTTGTAGTTCCTTGCTTTTCATCACTTTGAATACTTCTTGCCAGTCCCCACTTGCCTGTAAAGTTTCTTTTGAGAGCCCTGGCTGGTATAGCTCAGTGGATTGAGCATGGGCCTGCTAAACAAAGCATCACCAGTTCAATTCCCAGTCAGGGCAATTGCCCAGTCAGGGCAAGCCAGGTCCCCAGTAGGGGGTGCTCAAGAGGCAACCACACATTGATGTTTTACTCCCCCTCTTTCTCTCTTCCTTCCTTTCTCTCTAAAAATAAATAAATAAAATCTTTATTAAAAAGTTTGTTTTGAGAAATCAGCTGATTGTCTTATGGGAACTCCTTTGTAGGTAACTATCTGCTTTTCTAGTGCTATATTTAAGATTCTCTCTTTATCTTTAACCTTCGGCATTTTAATTATGATGTGTCTTGGTGTGGTCCTCCCTGGATCCAACTTGTCTCTGTGTTTCTTGAACTTACATGTTTATTTCCTTTGCCAAATTAGGGAAGTTTTCTTTTATTGTTTTTTCAAATAAGTCTTCAGTTTCTTGTTCTTCCTCTTTTCCTTCTAGCATCCCTAAGATTCAGATGTTCATACATTTGGTGATACCCCAGAGGCTTTCTATACTATCTTCTTTTTTTTAATTATTTTTTTCTTGCTATTCTAGTTGAATGCTTCTTTCTTCCTTATGTTCCAAATTGTTTATTTGAATCCCAGCTTCCTCCCTTTCACTGTCAGTTCCCTGTAGATTTTTCTTTATTTCACTTAATGTAACCTTTATTTCTTCCTTTACATTGTTGCTGTACTAAATGAGTTCTTTGAGCATCTTGATCACCAGTGTTTTGAATTCTGCATGTGATAGGTTGAAGATAGGTTATCTCCATTCATTTAGTTCTTTTTCTGTGGTTTTGTTCTGTTCTTTCTTTGGGGCCTTATTTCTTTGTCTCCTTAATTTGGCAGCCTCCCTGTGTTTGTTTCTGTGTATTAGGTAGACCCGCGTTGACTCCCTGTCTTAGGAAGGTGGCCTGTTGTAGAAAAAGCACCTGTAAATTGTGTGCATTGGAGCCTTAGGTAATTACCAGGGAGGGACAACCTGCTTCACCACTTTGTGTGTGGGGAGGCCTTAGAGAGGGGACAGTGCTGTTACCTGGCTTCTGGAGGTTTGCCTGGCACTTGCCCTGTTTCCAGTCACTTCACCCCCTTCCCATATGCGACTGGCACCCTTTCAGCTGTTGCCCTGGTGCTGAATCCCCAAGTGAGTGGGTTTGCATATGTTCTAAGACCACATGGGCCATTTAAGTGGAGTCTCCTGAAAATCCGGCAGTTTCTTCCTGCACCCCAACACCCACTGGTTTTTACAGCCACATGTTATGGGGACTTATGTTCCTGGTGCTGGAACCCTGTCCTGTGTGGTCTGGCCTGGGGCTGGGATTGCTCACTCCCAAGGTATTCTGATTTTTATCCACCACACATGAATGTGGGACCATCCAATCTGCTGCCACTGCCTCTCTCACCACACTGCATCTCCTCACCTCTCTGCCTGTCTCCTTGTCTCTGACCCTACTACCTATCTGGATGCATGTGGCTTCTCTAAATCCTTGGCTGTCAGACTTCCATACAGTTTGATTTTCTGACAGTTCTGGGTACTATTTATTTTGAGGTATAGCTGTAATTCACTCTGTGGTTATGTGATGAGTTGAAGTATATTTACCTATGCCTCCATGTTGACCAGAAGTCAGGTATTGCATGGTTTAAAAATTCTTGCAGCACACTGATGAAAATCACTGACTTAGAGGGATTTCTATGAGGTATTGAAAGTGAAAAAAGCAAAATACAGAGGAGAATTATGTTGTGTGTGTGTGTATTATATAAACCTGGAAAAGAACGGAAGGATACATACATATCAGTTTGTTAATCAGTTTGTTAATCAGTTTATGACCATCCTTTGACCTATGGTCATAAAGGATGGTGGGGTGAGGAATTTAGAGGGGTTTTAGTAGGTGGGCAAGAAAAGCAAAAATACAGGGATTGGGGGGAAAACAGGGGCAAAAAGTATAGAGAATCTTCATTGTCAGTAGCAACTAAGTATAAATATAAAAAGCTATATTATTATATATACATACAATGGTATTGTATGTAAAATATGAATGTAAACATGGGAAGTAATGTACAATTATAAAAATTACTGTGCTAACAGTAGTAATGTGAATGACTTTTGAATACTTTTTCCCTAACATTGTTACATTATTATCTTAATGTAAAAATAAATTTAACAAAATTTAAGTCATTAAGTTATCATTGTAACTTCATACTTAAATCAGAAAAAAGAAATCATCATTCAAAAAGCCAAAAGAGTTTAGCTTTCTTTTATTTATGTATTCACTTATTTATTTTTTGTCCTCACCCAAGGACATTTTTTCATTGCTTTCAGAGAGAGAAAGAAACATCAATGTGAGAGAGAGAAACATTGATTGGTTGCCTCCCATACGTCCCCAGATCAGGGATCGAACCTGTAACCTAGATGTGGGCCCTGACCAGGAATTGTATCCAAAACCCTTCAGTTATTGGACAGTGCTCCAACTGAGCCACACCAGCCCGAGCTAGCTTTCTTTTATTACCTGAAATTCAACCTTTTTACACGGCTATAAAACTTCAGTTGATCTTGTGAAGGACAAAGGTGCAGAAAGGCTCCCCTAGGATGGCAGGTGAGTTTCCTAAAGATGAAGCTCAATCATTTAGAAATTGCAAACAGGAAGCCAGGATGGATTTTGAAGCACATATTTACCCAATTCCCCTTTGCGGCACAGACTCGAGCTTCCAGACAAGTTTCAAGGGCAATGTTCAAGACAGACACAGCTTTTTCTTGGCATTATATTGCACTGCCAATACTTACATTCCATGATTTTATGCTTTAAATGTACTTCTATTTATAGAATCTGCATAGTTTGCTCTTATATGTCAATATGTTTATAGCTCAATATAAACATACTCAAAGTATTTTAAAAGTGAGTTTCTGCTCTTGACTTATGAAATAAATATACTTTATTTTTAATCATTACAAAAAAACACCTTGAAAATTCTGTTGTTAAAAAATAGATTCATAGCATCACGCGTGCTGTATCCTCTTAAGGATACATTTTTATCAATCCTCTAATGCAGGAGTGTCACATTCATTTTCACCAGGGCTGGCGGTTGCCTTCAAAAGGGCCAAATGTAGCCCTGGCTGGTGTGGTTCAGTGGACCGAGTGCCAGCCTGAGAATCAGGGGTCACTGGTTCAATTCCCAGTCAGAACACATGCCTGGGTTGCAGGTCAGGTACCCAGTAGGGGGCGCACAAGAGGCAACCACACATTGATGTTTCTCTCCCTTTCTTTCTCCCTCCCTTCCCCTCTGTCTAAAAATAAATAAATAAAATCTTTCTTTAAAAAGGGCCGAATGTAATTTTAGGACTGTATAAATGTAAACTACTCCTTAACAGTTAAGTGAGAGCTCGGCACTGCCACCAGGTAGAAACAAGGTGCTGGGCCGGATAAAACAAGGTGGAGGGCTGAATTCAGCTTGCAGGCCTTGTGTTTGCCACCAGTGCCCTAATGAGAAGATATTTACTTATAGACAAAGAAAACTGTATATATATGGTAATTAGTCATTCAGATTTTTTACATTGCTTCTCAAAAGGTTATCATTTAGTCAGATAATGATGTGTGTTTGTTTCCCTTTGTTCTTTCCCCCTCCCTGCCTCCTCCTACCTGTCTCAGTATGGAAGTAGCACGTGCCTCCCATCTGCAGCCACACCCTGAGGTCTGGACAGGACCTGCATTAGGTGAAGTGGATTGAAGAGTCAATATCTTCATCTGTATTCTTAGCACCACAGAAGCCGCCCTTCTGGATTCTTGTCCAAACCTTAGAAAGGAGGAGAAAACCCCCACTAAGTGCAAGTTGAATTTCCTGCCTTCAACCCACCAAACCACGCAGGATAAGGACTCAGTCAGAATGATGACTACATAAAAAATTAATGTGACTTTCCTTACCCAGCCAGATTTATGGGGTAAGGTTTATGCTAGCTCCCTTCTTTTCATGATAAAATCTAAACAGTGTAAATCGTGCTATTTAGAGAAAACAGAACAAAACAAGAGACCTAATAAATCATTTTTCAGAAATGCAAATGTGTGTTTGATTTACAGGATTTCTATGCCAAGCAGAGAAGTAAGTGAAAACAGCAAGGTAAAATGCATAAGCTGCAATAATAGTTTCGTGGTTTAGCTGGAGAGTGTGTTATATCAACAGAAAATAATGATTTTAGTTTTTCAATTGCCCCAAGATCATTCCCACTATTGATGAGGCCTGAGATGTCTGTAAAGAGTAGTCATTGAATTAATTTATTTGTCTGGCAAACTTTTTGTCAGGAGATTCCTCACTACCTTGAAAATGTCATTGACTACTCTGTGCTAAGATGCTAGAAGCACAAACCACAATGAAACCTATACTGAGAGCTCTTACTTAAGTTGGACTTCCATGAAGCAATAATATACTTCTGATTACATGTTAAAAATCTTCTACATATCAATGTTTAATCACAATCCAGCAATAAAAGAGTAACTTGAAATTATAGTTTTACATTTCACCATTTTGTTTTCCTCTTCAAATTGATCACAATTTGAAAAAATTAAGAGGAGAAAGAAGCTATAATATAAATTATTTGAGGGTTTTTCCTATTGTTAAGATCCACCAGGTTAAGATGACAGAGAAACCTTTTAAAGTGGTAGAGTACTTGAAGTATCTGTATAGGATAGAATAAAGAAACATAAATTCAATCTGAATATGCAAATGTAGATACTCTTTCTAGAATATTTTTTGACGAATTAAATGCAATTGTGCTAATTGGAAATAACCTACTCATTCGAGAAAAATTTGAGCACCCACCAAGTGACAAAAGGTAGATGTGGATAAAACAGATGTGGTCCCTGCCTTCTTGCAGCTGAACAAGAGCAAACACATTGAATATTTACTACATGTGGTGCATTATAATGATAGTCAATGTTGACTGAGTGATTATTATATACTAAACACTGTTCAAAGTGATTTTTATATATTACTTCACTTAATCCTCACAATAAATCTGTGAAGTAGGTACTATTATTTCTGTTACACAAAAGTAAAGAGGTAATTTGTCCAAGGCTCCATTGAGTGAGTGTGGGAGCCAGGGAGTTTTTGTGTATGTACCACCTTTCAAATTTCTGCATAAATATTATTTAATTGCTTGTACAAACTTTTTGAAGACAATACTCTTATTATCTCCATTTGACAGAAGAGGAAACAAATGCAGAGGTGAAATAACTCACCCAGTATGAACTGACCAATATTCTACCCACCATACCACACTATAGTGCTTTACTGGGAAGATAGACAACCAAGTGTCAACCAGGTTCCACATTTAACTTTGACCCCATTTGACCTTGGAGTAGGCATTTTCTTCAACTCAGACCCCACCACCACCACCACCCCTCACTCTCATCTGCCAACCTCACAAAAAAAGTCCTATCTGAAAAGACAATGTACTCAATCAACAGCTTCCTTCTATTATCATCACAACTACATTCTTTCCTAGAAACTTGTGTCTCGTTGAGTCCTTCCATTCGCCTTTTTCCTATACATGAAGTCCAAGTAAAACATCCAAACAGTTTACACTCCACACTTAAATAGTTTTCTTCCTCCCTGATTCATACACTTCTTCTTCTTCTTGAAATTTAACCTTTTTTTCTATCATTTTGCTGCCTGATCTGTATTAAATCCAAATCTTCCAGATTCCCTCTAAAATATATTTAAAGCTCTGTTTTGATTCACGTCACTGATGTTTAACTACTTTGAAATATCACTGGCTCTGGCTGGTGTGGCTCAGTGGATTGAATGCTGGCCTGTTAGCCCAAAGGTCACTCACTGGCTGGACTCACGGTCAGGGCACATGCCTGGGTTGTGGGCCAGGTCCCCAGTATGGGGTGTGCAAGAGGCAATTGATCTATGTATCTCTCACATATAGGTGTTTCTCTCCCTTTCTCCCTCCCTTCCCCTCTCTCTAAAGCTAAATAAACTAAAAATAAATCTCAAAAAAAGAAATATCACTGCTACTTATGCATAACAATGTATCAGAATTTTATTCTCATTACCAAGATCTGATACATCTTGAACAGAAACCAAATTAAATAAAAAATAATTTGGGGATAATTTTGTATTATATATGCCATCTATGTGACTAATATATATATATATATAGTTTATTTATAAAAATATATAGTTATATATATATAGCATATGACTAAAATATACTCATATGACTAAAACACTGCCTTGTATAACAACATGAATGTATTTAATGCCACTGAATTGCACACTTAAAAAATGGCTAAAATGGTAAGTTTTATGTTGTATATATGTAACCACAGTTTAAAAAAAAATAAAAGAGCCCTGGCTGATGCGGCTCAGTGGATTGAGTGCTGGCCTGTGAACCAAAGGGTCACCAGATGGATTCCCAGTCAGGGCACATGCCTGGGTTGCAGGCAGGTCCCCAGTAGGGGATGCCTGAGAGGCAACCACACACTGATGTTTCTCTCCCTCTCTTTCTCCCTCCCTTCCCAATCTCTAATAAATAAATAAATAAATAAATAAAATCTTTAAAAAAATATTTTTAAAGATTTTATTTATTTATCTTTAGAGGGGAAGGGAAGGAGAGAGGGAGAGAAACATCAATGTATGGTTGCCTCTCATGCGTCCCCTGCTGGGAACTGGCCTGCAACCCAGGCATGTGCCCTGACTGGGAATCGGACCACGGTTGTTTGGTTCACAGGCCCGAGCACAATCCACTGGGCTACACCAGCCAGGGCATAAATAAAATCTTCTAAAAAAATAATTATTTTAAGGATGTAATGGCCAAATTTTATTTTGTAATTACAGTAGTGATTTAAAATATTCATGTATTTCATGTTATGGTCAATTATGTTTGAATAGGTAAGCTTACATTATTTTTTCATTAGTGAATTTCCTTTCTCCCCACAATCTTATGATCTAGTACTATTGTTACACCCCCCCAAAAAACCTGAGGCACACACTTGCACCCAAGGTCATGTAAGTGGTGGAGCTGGGTTGTGACCCTAAGCAATTCAGCCCTCAAGGCTGAGCTTTTGACCCCTTTTCTCTATTGCCTTTTTAAAAATTTATTTCATTTTTTAAGAATTTATTTATTTATTTTTAGAGAGGGGAAGGGAGGGGAAAAGAGAAGGAGATAAACAATGATACGGGAAAGAAGCATGATGGGTTGCCTGGCCCACAACCCAGGCATGTGCCCTGACTGGGAATCAAACTGGTGACCTATTGGTTCACGGATGATGCCCAACCCATGGAGCCACACAGTTAGGACCAGAGCAACTGTTCTTTCCCAAGCCTTTTCTCCAGCTTCTTAACAATTCTGTAAGCTCCTGATAGGTTTCTAGTAAAATCCCTGTCACTGAATCCGAAAACCCTAAAAATAAAGCTAGAATGTATACAATATGCACCACACAAGGAGTTACTCCAAGTACTTGTAAAGAAATCCAATGAATATATTTTGAAATATTTTAGGGTAGTGTAATGTTTATACCTGCCAATTGCACGTATCAAAAATGAACGCGAGGGCACTTCTCAGCAAGTGTTCTCTCTTAGCATATGAACTGAACATCGGGCCACTCCTGAGCCTAAAACCGCTCTTTCTTTTTATTGTGTGCCTTATGGCCAATCACTTCAAGTATACGCGGATAAAACGCACTGGAATTCAACTGCCAGGAAACGCATGGCAAGAATCTGGATCACCGGCTCACACTTTGAATAAACGTGCCATGGCACTGGCAAAAGTCATTAGGATCACAATTCACTTTCCATTGAGAACAGTGCACTTTTGTACAGGAAAATTAGGAGATAGGAAGAATGACAGAGCACCGGAGTGGGACTGCCCAAGCACGTTATTAAAGGGGAAAAATCACCATTTTGATGACGACTATGCGTAGTGTCCTTTGGCATCTCTTTTTTAATCTTCACAAGAGCTCTAAGATAAAGGCGTTATCTCCTTTCCACAGATGAGAAATCTGGGGTTGCGGGGATTCCGAGCCTACAAGGAGACCAAAGCCATGTTGTCTCAGCGGGAAAAAAGTATGAAAAAGCCTTCCCTGGAACAGTTTTCCAGGATTAGAGCAGAATGTAAATGCCTACAACAAAACTTCGACTCTTTCCCTCAAGGCCAGAATACAGTACATTTTGTCTATATGGCACTTTGAAATACAGGGCAATACCATCACCTTTTAAGCTTTTTGAGGCAGGTGATGCTTTTCTCCTTATTAGGGAAACATACCAAGTAAGGAACAAATAGCCGTAATGGAAAACAGTTTCAAAAACTGCAGGCTCTTTCTAACATGGAATACTAGGAAATGACTTCGCGTTTTTTCTAAACTACCAGTATTCGTAAGTTTCTTAGTAGGAAAACCCGGCGCCTGTACCACGTCCACAAATGCCGGTCAGGCAAAGTAGCAGCCCCGCAGGAAGGATAAACCCGGCCAGGCCCCGCCCCCTGATCCGCCTGCCCCAACCGGCACACCTTCGCGCTTGCGCAGATCAGACATCCGACTGTAGGCGGAAGTTGTCGCCGTGCTACTTGATAAAGTTATTGCTTCCTCCGCTTCCTCCACTTTTTTCTACGGCGACTTAGCGAGAACGTTCTTCCGGGTCGAAGGGTTTGCTTCCGGAGAGCGGGAAGGCTGAAACGAAGTAATTGAATTGGTACCAAATTAACAAGGTTCTCGGTGCAGGAGGCTGTGGCCATGGACAGGTCAGTTGTGGTGGTGACTGCTGAACTCGGACACTTGTCCCTCCTACTTGGCAGACCGAAGCAAGGGGAACCCAGCTCCCAGAGGAAGCTAAGGGGGGCGCGGGTGCTGATGCTTTAGAGGACTTTTCCAGGGTTGAGAGTCTCTGCAGCTGATGGAAGAAAGACCGCTTGAGTGGGAGAGGGATGCGGAAAGATAATTTCCTGCGTTCCCACGGCGGCTCTGATCTATCGAGCCCTTGAGGAACATTTTTCACTGCTGCGGTGGGCGGGGTAGGAGGTGGCGCGGCTTGTGAGATTCTGAGTGACCGCCGGAGATCACAAAGCCAATCGATAACGGAACTAGGAATCTCCTCTCAGACTTTCTGATTACAAGTTACAGCATCAGATAGTTATTGAATTGAGTTTTCCTATGACCCAAACGCTGTGGTAGCCGTCTGCTACAAAAATGAGTTATTCAAGTTTCTTGGCCTTGGGGAATTTGTCGCGTAGTGGAGGAAACTTACAGGCAGTTTTGTACAGCTCTGTGGGAAAAGAAATCAAGCAATTAAGTCCCCCTGCCACGGGGAGGTATCGGGAAGACCTGCCAATGGAGGTAACTTTCTAGTCGGTCTTTGAATAATACTAGTATCCAAAATTGAATGCTTTAAACACTTTAAATATATTATTAGCTAATTTAATTTTCGTAACAGTCCTATATGGAGAGGTGTTATGGTCGTCCTGTCATAGATAATATTGAAACTAAAAGAAGTTAAGGAACTTGGTCAAAGTTAGGAAGCTAATAAATAGAAGAACCAAGTTGCCAACCTGGATCTGTGTGTCTCCAGACTCTGGAAGGCTGGCTGATGAGTTAGTGTTCACCAGGTGCACCAAGGGGTCAAATGTTCTCTGTAAAACACGTGCAAAGCTGCATGGATATGAAAGTGCGTGCTTTGTGTAGTAGGTAAATGGTCGCATGTATATGTTCGTATGGGAGAGATGTTTGTGGCTGTAAAGCTGAACTGGTAAGTTGGAGTCAGATTGTAGAAACCACGGTAGGAAATTTGAACTTGATTCTGTGAGTGGAGGATAAGCACATTAGATTATTTTCTTAAAATACAGGTCTCTTAATTCACACAATTTATTTTCTAGACCTTGAGCTGAGAATGACAGATGATCTGGAGCATTGTGACTACAACAGTGCTGAGACAGGAGACACCCTTAGTGTACTAGAATTCCTTTTTACCTAGCCTCCCCTCTCACTATGATTAGAAGTATTTTGGAGGCTACAGAAAATCCTTTTAAGAGATAGCTCCTGCAATTTTAGGGAATTCTTTAATCTAACAGAGGAAAAATTTACCTTCATGAAGCAGTTATCTAATATAGATGCCAAGTGCTGACATAATTGCAAAGGAGAAAAATGAACTGAGTGCTAGAAATTCAAAGAAGGCTTTGTGCAGGTAATATTTAAGCAGGACTTTGGGGGATAAACAGGATTTGGAGCTGGAAGGGTATTGTCAAAAAAAGCAAAGATGCGACTACTGAAATGATGTAGACCTTGACTGACTCAGGGATCTTTGCTCCAGTCATGATTATAAAGTTCTTTGCAAATGCTGCATTCTTGTTTCACTCACATGAGCTTGGTTATGCTATTTTAGGAGTGGCTTTGGAGAGATGTCATCCCCTGTGATCCGGGAGGCAGAGGTGACACGGACTGCACGGAAACAGAGTGCTCAAAAAAGAGTTTTAAATATCCTTTGCATTTTAAGCATCATTATAAAAAATTGCAGCATGTTTGAAATAAGAATTACAGAATTTTCTTTTTATGAGGTATTAAACATTAGGTGTAATAATAAACTGCTGTAGAAATTAATTTTTTGTCTCCTCAGATATATTACTTGGTAAATAGCCTGGAACTCAATGAGACTAAGATTTATGTCTTCCTAAAAAGTTAGGATATTCCATTACTACTAACTACCATATTGTGGTTAGCTTCTGCTGAGGTTAGATACCCTTTATTAATTTGAAATGTGACTAAGAACTCTTAGTTCAGTGGGTAGTAATCTAAGACTGATATCTGAGAACTTAAATGATATAAAGACTTATTTACTCTTCACACAGAAAAAGTGATAGACATAAAATACCTTGCCTTTGAAAAACATATTCATATATTTTGTATAGTGTAAGTATAGTTAATTCTAACATTAATGGTGTCTTTTCTATATGGAAAAGTTTTCTTAACTTCCTGCAGTTCGGGCATCCCAGGATGAAATTTTTGCTAATACCACACCAAGAAATCAGGTTACCCCTCGAACTCCCAGCTCATTTCGACCACCTTGTAAGATTTTTTTGCTTTCAAAGCATTTAGTAGTAGTAGTAGTAGTAGTAGTAGCTGCTATTACTTATAATACATATAATAAATATTTGGTTGCAATGTCAGTAATTAAGAACAAATAAAATGGTTGCAGTTGCTATTTGTTGAACTCTACACTTTATGTAAATAATACAATAATTATGATGTAGATATTATCTCTGTTTTACCAAAACTGAAAGTGAGACTTGGAGAAGTTAATTAATGCTGATAATATACCCAAGTAAGTATATAAGTCATGAAACCAAAATTCAAATTACGATCAGCTTACTCCAAAGCCCATTCCCTCTGTACTATATTGCCTCCTCAGTGTGTTATTTTATAAAATTTTATAAAAATTTTTAATAGAATATCAACAGTCCATTGACTCATTAGCGTCCTTTTTTACTGCTCAGTTATGTTATAAGGAAAGCATCTCTATTTGCAGTAAAATTTTTCTTGATGGGCTCAGAAGTACCAAAATAAGATAAAATATTCTTATTGTAGAAATGTTAATATGTAAAGTATTTATTTGGTTATAATCAAAGTTATTGAAAACTAAAGATTATGTGTTCTTTATTGTTTATTTGTTTGTTTGTTCTCTTTTCATGATCAATGCTCATGCACTCTGAATTCTTTTTGCTAACTTATCATTTGTAGTTACCCCACCAAACCGAAGCTTACCCAGGCAGCCAGATGTTTCCTTCATTCTCGGAACAGGAGGGAGGTCTCCCTGGGTTACACAGTCTTCAGGGTTCTTGGGAAATCTATCTATGGTAAGTAGAAAAATAGGGCTGAAATTCTCTCCCTTTTATAAAAGTATAATATGATGCTCTTTAGGAATCACTAGGGTTCATTATTTGAAATAGCAGAAATATATAAACTGTGATGTAGAATGACTTCACCTAGGCATTTAAAATACTACAGAAAAAAAAAAGAATTACATCCCCCTGAGGAGAAGGGAAAAGAAGAATTTTGTTGGAAAAGTAGAGTATTAATAGACACATTTAATTCCAAAAACAAGATAAAAACAATTCTTCTATATTTGTCTCTGTACTTATTAAAAAGGCACAGATTTTTACAGACATTTGAAATTGTCTAAACTTGGTGTTTTCTGAAGAGTGGTTTTCTGTGTTAAACCTTTCTTCGTCTTACAAGGTTAATTCAGTCTTTAAAATATTTACTATAGACTGGTGGATTTATAGAGCATAACAACGGTCTGGTCATCGAACAATTTTACTCTGCTATGAAACTAGTTTATTTTGGCAAGATCTGTCTTGTACTTAAAAGATAAATGAGTTAACTGCCTCTGGGTTTAAGCAAAAGGTGACTTTTATTATTTACTGCTTCAGAACTGCAAGATTAATAGTAAAGTTGTTACTGTCTTAAAGACAGTGGTAGAATAAGTGTATATTGATTATTATAAAATGTTTAGGAATTACTGTGTAGTTAAATGTATTTTTTGATTGCTTTGCTAGTTTTAATAGTTGGCTGTAAGAGGTGGTCTTGGATATATAGGTTGCCCTGAAGAAAGTACAGTTGCTACATTAATTTTCCCATATCTGCTTACCAAGATTTGATTCTTAAATGAATGATGATAAGTACCCAGAAGGGACTCAACCATTAATCAGTCTCTAATAGCTGAAGCTTAGTTCTCCTCAGCCCATGGTTACTGTCGCATGAATATATAGGGTTCCAGCACCCATTTTTAGCATTTTTCCTTGGGAGACTAATTTAAATATACAATTTTATTATGCCTCATGCCTGGATTTTAAATAAGAGTGAATTTTTAAAAACTTTATTATGGATAATTAAAAATATGTCCAAGTAGAATAGTATGAGTCCCTGTGTGCTTGTTCCTCAGTTTCAGTAGCTACCAGTATATGGCTGATCTTGTTCCAACTGTACCCACAGCATTTCCCCTATATTACTTTACAACCCTCGGATTTCATAACCATTTTATCCATAAATATTTCAGTACATACCTTTGAGATATAGGGACACTTTCTGTAACATAAGCACAGTACAGGCATTGTTTTATTGCACTTTGCAGGTAATTGCATTTATTTTTTTTTTTTATAAATTGAAGGCAAGCCCCTCCACCAGCAAAAAAATTATGACTCACTGAAAGCTCAGATAATGGTGAGCATTTTTAGCAATAAAGTATTTTTTAAGGTATATGGCATTATTTTTTTAGACATAATGCCACTGCAAACTTAATAGACTACAGTATAGTGTAAACGTAACTTTTATATATGCTGGGAAACCCCAGAATTCATGTGACTCACTTTATGGCTATATTTGCTTTATTGTGCTGGCCTGGAACCAAACCCACAGTGTCTCTGTTAAACTATTAGCACATTTAAACTACCTGTATACACGCACAGACTGTATACACTCTCTAATATTTCACATAGCCACTTTATTTTTTTATTATCTATTTCATTAAGTGTTTACATTTCATCAGTTCTGTCAAAATTTTTAAGTTAGTTGGTTCAAATCAGGAACTAAACAGGGTCAGCACATTGCATTTGTTTGATATGTCTTTTAAGTTCTTCCCTCATCCTTTTTAAATTATCATTTATTTGTTGAAGAAATTGGATCATTAGTCCAGTACAATTTCCCCAAAGCAAAAAATTGATGTGAAATTAGATCAGTAGGACTTCCTTATTTACCTATTAATAGCAGCTTGAATATTGCAAAATGTGATCATTATTGGCTTTTTTTTTTAAGTATGGAATAGGTTAGGTGTTACAAAGAAGAAAACAGTCACAAAAGCCATACTTTTTTTTTTTTTTTTAACAAATAGCCCCTGTGGCTATCTCTTGAAAATGGAAAACATGTAAGGTTAAAAAAATTTAATAGTATTAATGTTTGTATTTCACTTAATGGCAATAACTCCGTTCCTTTTTTGTATCTTCCTTTTTTGTAAGGTAACTAATCTGGATGACAGTAATTGGACTGCTGCATTCTCAGCCCATCGTTCAGGGCTCTTCACACACACAGAGCCCCACGGTGTGACCGAGGATGTAACTCTCAGTGCTGTTATGTTACGTGAGGATGATCCTGGAGAAGCTGGTAAAATGGCTTTGAGCTTTGTTTGTTACAAAGGAGGTTGTCACTTTACTAAGGTCAGGGAAACGACTCCTCTTGTTCTTGAATGTCATCATTAAATTTGTTGTTGTTGTTGTTGTTAAGCTAATTAGCTATAGTAATGGCTAAGCCATTTGAGGTAGTAGCTCTGGAACTTTAGAACTTCATCTTAGTTCTCAGTTGGGGCAGCGTGTCGCCATTTTGTCCTTCAGTGTAAATAGCAGCCTGTTAGGTTTTTAGTAGGCAGGTCTCTAATATTTTTATTATTTTCATATTTGTGCTGCTGAAAGAGCTTGTAGTTTTTATCTAACACTGTTGACATGTCTTTCTTTGGCCTGTTTGCTGATGCTATGTTTTCAAATAGTATTGAGATCTTTCTAATTTTAGGTTGGTTATTGCCATTTTCTTTTGGGGGAACAAAGATTTTGCTTTTAGTATCTCTGTACCTACACATTATCACATAAGTTCTTTATTATTTTATCATCATTATAAATTAACATTATGAGTGGTATATATATTTGGAGATTAACCCCTTAACAAGTATATGGTGTATAAATATTTTCTCCCATTTAGTAGGTTGCCTTTTCATTTTGTTGATTATTTCTTTTGCTGTGTAGGAATTTTTAGTTTGATAGAGCCTCAGTTATTGATTTTTGCTTTTATTGCTTATGGTTTTTGTGTCATATCCAAAACATTGCCAAGACCAATGTCAAGAAGCTTTTTCCCTATGTTTTATTTTCTAGAAATGTTACATTTTCAGGTCTTATGTTTAAGTCTTTAACGCATTTTTAATCATTTGTATGAGTGGTGTATAATAGGAGTGTAAAAATTTAATTTTTCTGCATGTGGATATCCAAGTTTCCCAATACTATTTATTGAGAAGATTCTTCTTTCCCCATTGAGTATTCTTGGCTCCCTTGTCAAATATTAGTTGATTTTATATGTGGGGGTTTATTTCTGGAGTCTCTAGTCTGTTCCGTTGGTCCATGTCCATTTTTAAGCCAGTATCATACTGTTTTGATTACTAGAGCCTTATAGAATGTTTTGAAATCAGAAAGTGATGCCTCCAGTTTTGTTCTTCTTTCTCAGGGTTGCTTTGGCTCTCCTGAGTTTCAGTTTTGCGAGATGAAAAGAGTTCTGCAGATGGATGGCGATGATGGTAGCACAGCAGTGTGAATGTGCTTAGTGCCACTGAACCGGACATTTAAAAATGATTATGATGGGAAATTTTGTTATGTGTATTTTACCACAGGTGTAATGAAAAATAGGTAGTAAAAAGAACACTCATAGCTATGTTTCTAAGTTTCCAATTACCTAGAAGTATGTCATTTAATATTTTTTATTCCTTTTCTTTTTAATGTGTTCTAGCATCTATGAGTATGTTTTGTGATTTCCTGCAGTCTTTTCTGAAGCACTCTTCAACTACAGTTTTTGACCTTGTAGAAGAGTATGAAAACATTTGTAGTGTTCAGGTAAGTTAATTCACCCCATTGTTGGGTAAACATCAGTACTCTTAGTTTTTTTGAATGTCATCAACCTGTGAGAATTTCTGAACGGTACTTAAGGGAGGTGTCTTAGGTGTAATGGCAGGGGTGGCATGGTTGGGAGGTCAGCCAGAGTAGCTGTGCTTTTTACATATTGAGGGTCCATATAAGATTTATTTGGGGGACAAAAGGATTCTGCTGCTTTAAAAAAGGAAGATTTAAAATATGCAAAGAACTCTTAAAACTCAACAGTAAGAAAATGAACAATTAAAAATGGACAAAACATGTTAATAGATGCTTCACTAGAATAAGATATACAGATGGCAAGTAAGCATATGAAAAGATGCTCAACATCAGTTATCATTAGGGCATTGCAAATTAAAACAGTGGGATGCCACTGTACTATTGGAATGGCAAAAACCCAAAATGCTGACACCACCAAATGCTGGTAAGGGTGTAAAGCAGCTGGAACTCTCATTCATTACTCGTGGGAATGCAAAATGGTGCGGTCACTTGGGAATACAGTTTCTCAGTTTCTTACAAATCTAAGCACACCGTTAGCATATAATCCAACATTCATACTCCTTAGAATTCACTCAAATGAGTTAAAAATTTATATTTACACAAAAACCTGCACATAGATGTTTGTAGCAGCTTTATTCATAATTAGCTTAACTTGGAAGCAGCCAAGATGTCCTTCCCTCAGTAGGAGAATGGATAAATCAACTGTGGTACGTCCAGACAATGGAATACTATTCACTGCCAAAAAGAAATTAGCTGTTATACCATGAAGAGACAAGGATGTGCCCTGACTGCATATTACTGAGTGAAAGAAGCCAATCTGAAAAGGCTACATACTGTATGAATCCACACATCCTGGAAATGGCAAAACTTGGAGAGAGTAGAAAGATCAGTTGTTGCCAGGGGTTAGGAGGGAGGGGTGAAAAGTGGAACACAGCAGATTTTTAGGGGGATGAAATTATTTTGTGTATTATGTTAGGTGCATGTCATTATACATTTGTCAAAACTCACAGAATGTACAAAATCAAGAGCAAACCTATACGTAAACTGTGGACTTGGGCGATAATGATGTGTCAGGGTAGGTTCGTTGATTATAGTAACAATGGTACTACCCTGGTGCAGGACACTGATAGTAGGAGGTGAAGCTATGGGTATGTGGGGGCAGAGAGGAATGAGGATTCTGTACTTCCTGCTCGATTCTGCTGTGAACCTAAAACCACTATGAATAAGTCTATTAGAAGGAAAGGGGCTTCAAGACACTTGCGTTCAAGAATAATTAAAATAATAGCCAAAATTTAAAAAAATAATAGCCTACATTTTTTGAGCATTTAATATTATTTCAATAATCAGTCTCTGGATTGTTCTATTATAAAAAGCACTGTCTTCATTAAATAACAAAAGAAATAATAATCACTAGTGAATCACTGGAGTTAGGATTCTAGTGGAGAATTTAATAAATGAATGAGAGTACAGATAACACTTTTATTAAAAACTAGCCTTAAGACGGAAGTAGAATTACTTTGTGGCTTCTTTTCAGCAGGAAGACCTGTTGTGGTGGTGATTCTTCAAGTTCTGAATGAGAATAATCATGTTTCTTTATTCCCTCTGATAAGATAAGGAGGTGCTATTATTATTCATAACCTTTCAAAAAGGTTTCCTTTAACCTGAGTCCTTAAACCTCCTGATAAATAATTTTATGTGTGTTTCTGGGGGGAAAATGCATACCTTTCACACTAGATTTTCACATGTGCTTCAGTCCCAGAAAGGTTAAGAACTATTTTAGAACAAGGAGGGACTGACTTTGAAGTTTGGGCTAGAAATGGCATTGTTTTGGTCCCTAACTGAGGAAAATATTTTTCTTGATTTGTTAATATGGTGTAAATTTTTCAGACATAATTTGAAGATATTTTCAGTTTTCACTGCTAGTTGTAGGTTCTCATTATAATTTTGTCAGGTGTAGGTTAGATTTAGCTTATCTTCCAGGTATATAGACATGGAAGAAAAAATGTACCCGAGGATGTTATTATTGAGTCTAGGTTGTGTTAAACTGGTATATATATATATACTCGCATAAACACACCTTACTTTAAATTAAGGCCATTTCTAGTGGGAACGCTATACTACATTCAGTTTAAAAAGACAAGAGATAGGCAGGACAAATTTATAATATAAATATGTACATATACAGGGGTAGGCAAAAGTAGGTTTATAGTTGTTTGTATGGAGAAAGACATGTAGCTTGGTCATTGGTTCAGTTACCAACCATCATTACCTAAAAGGTAAATCATAAATAAGGATATGGAACAATAATAAGACAACAAATAATACAAATAAATAATACAATAATTAATAAATGAATACTGATACCAGAATAAACCCGGTTTTTTGCCTCCTCACAATTGTAAACCTACCTTTGCCCCCCTGTGCATGTGTAATTAGTTTTAGCACAATGTACTTGATGACGAATACAAAGTTGTTACTCAAAATCATAGATAACCTCCTTCCATCTGTGTTTATAATTCAGGTGAATATACTGAGTAAAATAGTGAACCGAGCAACACCTGGACTTCAAAAGTTTTCAAAAACAGCCAGCATGCTCTGGCTTCTTCAGCAGGAGATGGTCACATGGAGGCTGCTGGCTTCTTTGTATAGGTAAAGTTGTGCCGATGTCATAAATGCAGTAGACACAAGGGAACAAGCCAATGGGCAAATTAATTTAAAAGTTAGGGTAGGATGTGTTTGGGAATAGGTTCTGCTATTTTTGATGCTTATCATTTCTATACAATAACTGAGCATTTCTATACAATGCCTTAGTTGTTGGGAGTGAGTTAGGAGGAGTTCCTAAAGCTGGTAGCTACCAAAAATTGAATATGTAAAAGATAGAAGGAAAGTGCTAAAAATCCTGCAATACTTAGGAGAAGATAGATTAAGAAAAAAACTGAAAGGTAGAATTTATGTAATGGGGAAGATTAAAAAAAGTTAACCAAGTTTCCTTCTCTCAGATGCTCAGTGGTTTTGACTCATTCTGTTGCTTTCTCATCCTTATGAGAAAATCTTAAAAGAAAATCATAAGCTTTTAATTTTGCTTTGTGAAAAGGTTATATTAAATAGTTAGGTGTATACATTAGCAGATAGCTGTTAAAGACTATTTTTTTAAAATATCAGTTTTGTTCAGTTGTCAGTAACAGATTCAGAAGGCATTTACAACTTGTATCTTGTTTTTAAAGCAGGATGACTAAATTAATTAAAACTCATTTTTTAGATTGTAGGTTTGTACACGCATATAGCTTCAAAGGTGATTTTATGTATTTATATCAAATAAGGCTTTTTAATTTTGTGTTATTTTTCCTCAGAGACAGGATACAGTCTGCCTTAGAAGATGAAAATATGTTTGTGGTTACTGTAAGTTTTATATTAATTTTTTTGTCAAATACTCAAAACTTAAAATGTTTTTAATAATAGAATTTGATTTTTGAAGAATGAAGAAACTCTTCAATCATGAATTTCTTTATTTTTAAAACTTTACAAGTAAACAAGCTATAGTAAAAGATAAAAAAAATCAAATACTGATTTATATTATAGAGCAGAAGATAAAAAATCCGCTGTATCTCTTACTGTTCAATCGGACAGTTTGGTATTCTATCCTACCAGACATTTTTCTATACATCTTTATACATGCATGTACACATAGTTTGCTGTTTTGTTGTTACTGTTTGGGGGTTTTGTTTCGAAGATAAAGATGAGAATTTCACTGTAAAATGCTTGGTAAAACCTCAGAGAGAGCCGCTGTGATACTCTAGAGATCTCTTCCTTCACACAGAGGCCCTCAAATTGAAGAGTGGTATGCTTCACTCTCTTCTGTATCAAACATTGAACTTATAGAAAATTTAAGGGTGTGGTCCTCAGGCAGTTCAGCAGCAGCCCAAGGGCTTAATTTTTTATGCAACCTGGGTAAAGTATTGCCGGATTCTGCCCTGGTTCCTAGCACGGATGCCAGTCAAGTTGTTAAATCGTGCAGCCGTTTCAGCAGCGCTGGAATGTATTTCTTTCTCTCCTAGAAACTCCAAGCAGAGAGAAGATAGAGCCTGAAAGGAGTGTGTCCCCTGGCTCTGTCTCATTTTGTAAATGGTCTTCCCATAATTTTCTTTTCTTCCTTCCTAGCAGACTCAGGGGAACTCACTGACTTCAAGAGCAAGCACCTTTTATTTTTATTTTTTATTCTCTTCTATTCTAGTCTAGTGTAGTCTGTTCTATTCAAAATAACTTTCAAGCACCATAACTCCAACCTGCAAAAGCCAAACCCAGTTTTGTCTTTTGCTGGGTAGCACCACAGCCAGCTTTCCAAGGAACCCGAACATTCTGTAAATCAGCACCTCTCTAACGTTTGTGCACACGAGTCACTGGGGGGATCTTGTTAAAATGCACATTTTTTAAAGTAATTTCTTCAGTAGTACAAGTTAATTATTAGAGCAATTTAAAACTACTAAAAACATGATGGATAGTTTGGAAGTTGTTTCATTTATAGTTGTTGTTTTTTATGACAGTGTTCGTAGTCTTTCAAAGACTAAAATTGTGGCATTTTGCAGGGTTTTGTTCATTAGAAAGGTGACTCAGCAATCTCAGCTAACTGGGTAGAATCAGGAGGGTGATTAAGTTTTATGAAAACAGATACGATGATTTCAGAGGTTAATATATGTTTTTTCACATTACTGCCATATAAACATGTATTCCAACATATGTCTTAACTGTAGAATTCACCAGCTAAGTGCTACCTCCAAAGTCACACAGCTTGAACTGACCTCTTGTGTTTACTACCATATTGGAGGGCTTCACTTCTGTTTGGAGCACATGAGTCACCTGGGAATCTTGTTAAAATGTAGACTCTGATTCACTAGTTCTGGGGCAGGGCCTAAGTGCATTTTAACAAGCTGCCAGGTGATGCTGATGCTGTTGGTCTATGTGTTAGACTTTGAGCATTAAGGGTATAGACTCTGGTCTCCACTTCATCCCCAAAACGTAATCCATCATCAGGTCTTGTTGACCCTCTCCTGTTTCTTCTGTCCCAGCTCTGACCACTCATCTCTGTTTCTGTTGCCACCACTTCAGATGAAGCCACCATCATCTTTTGTAGGGATTACGGCAGTGGCTTTCATCTAGTCTCCCTAGCTCTATACACACACAGTTGTTTTTTTTTTTCTTTTAACATATGGTGTAATTTCATTTATACATTATGCTGAGAGTTTTTTATTCATCAACATTTCTGAGTTTTGTAATGTCAATTTATTTAATTTTACCTTGTTTTTTACCTCATAGTATACCAGAGCATAAATGTACCATAATTTTTTCAGATATTCAGCTGGATGTATTTAGGTTGTTTTCAGTATTTTTGCTATAGCAATCAGTAATGCAAGGAGCATTCTTCTTCATACTTATCTACATATTTGAGTACTTTCTATATTTCTAGAAGTGAAATTAGTGGTTCAGAGTTTGGTAGAGATTTTTATATTACCTTCATAATGGAATGTACCAGTTTACACTCTCACAGTGTGTAAAAATGTTCACTCTGATATTAATAATTTGAATTTGCCATTGGGAAGGAAGGTACCTCATTGTTTTAATATGCTTATCATTGACCATCAGTAAGGTGGAGTATTTGTCATTCTTAAGCATTTATATAAATTCTGTATTCATTTCTTTTGCTTGTTTTCCTATTAATTTTTTCCTCATATGTGTTAGACATAATCTATTTGTCTTTCAACTTTGTTTAAGGGGTCTTTGTAAAGCCGACATTTCCATATATAACCGATCACATCTGTCCTGTTTTCCTGTGTCATTCATGATTGTCTGTCTTTTTAAGCAAGGCCTTTCCTAACCGTTTAGAAAATATTCTGCAGTGTTTTCTTCTAAATCTAAAGCTTATTTTCTTTCTTTTTATTTTTAACATTTTTTGTACTATTATTCTATTATGGTTGTCCCAGTTTTTCCCCCTTCGCCCTCCTCCACCCAGCCCACCCCTGCCCCCACAGTCAGTCCCCACACTGTTGTCCATGCCCCTGGTTCATTCATACGTGTTCTTTGAACATCCCTTCCCCGTCTTTCCATCATTATCTCCCCCCAAACCTTCTGATTACTATCTGTCTGTTCCATGTTTCCATTTTGTTTATTAGTTTATTTTTGTTCACTAGGTTCCTCTTATAGGTGAGATCATATGGTATTTGTCTTCACCAACTGACTTATTTTACTTAGCCTAATGTTCTCCAGTTCTATCCACGCTATCACAAAGGGTAGGAGTTCTTTCTTTCTTTCTGCTGCATAGTATTCCATTGTGTAAATGTACAAATTTTTTGATCCACTTATACTGATGGGCACTTAGGACTGCTGTGACTATAATAAGTGTTTTAGCTATTTTTGCACACTTTTGTTTTCCAGATGAACTTTATAATTTTCAGTATTAAAAGTTAATTGAGATATTTATGGCAGTAATATTGAATTTGTAAATTAATATAAGGAGAAATAACATTTTTATGTTGAACTTTTCTGTTTATGATCATAGTATATCTCATTTATTTAGGTCTTTTATAGTTTAATGTAGATTTGTATTTTTTATAAAAGTCCTTGTAAATCCTATTGTAAATGAATTCTCCTTCCTATTATATTTTATAATTAGTTATTACTATCAAATAAGTTAATGATTTATGTGTAAAGCTCACATTTGGCCATCTTTTGGAACTTTTATTAGGTCTAATAAGTTTTTCAATGATTTTATTGGATTTTCTGTATTGGCAGTAATTTGCAAGTAGTAAATTCCCTTAATCTTTCTTAATCTCTTATTTCTTTTACTTCCTTATTTCATTGACTAGGAGCACCCACACAGTTATATCAGTTAGTAGGCATGCTTTTCATGTTTCTGACTTTTGTTGAGAATGCTTTTGTTTTACTGTGGATTAAGAAATTTTTTTTCTCCTAACTAGCTGAGAGTTGGGACAGATATTGAATGCAGTCACATGTTCTGTTTTGATTTTTTTTAGCTTCTATAGGTATCTGCTTTAATTTACTACTATAATAGCTTGCGTTAACAATTTTCCTAATGTTGAATAATCCTCAAATGGAATAAATGCTTGAGTTGTGATGTATTCCTAAATATACTACTAAATTTTCTTAACTAATGTTATTTAGAACTTTTCAAAACATTTTCTTTGTGTGAGTTACCCTCATCCAGTTCTGGTGGCTGGCTCTCCAGAACAAGTTCATAAATCTTCCATCACTTTTCTGAGCTTTGTTTAAAGAACATAGGAATCACCTGTTCTTTGAAGTCTTGGTAAAAATACCCCTTTGAAACCATAAAGACCAGATGCTCTTTTGAAGGAGTGTAATTACTTCTTATTTTCTAATTACTAAAGTAATTCATGTTTGAAGCAACTGTAGTGAACAAAGGAAAAAATAATTGTACGTTTTTAAAGTAAGTTATTTCAGCCACACATGTCTGTTAATCTGCTTTTTCACATCAAATATTTTTTACTATCTTTTCAATCTTTTATTTTAAAAAATTGTTTTTTGGCTTTCCAACAGCACTTTTATTATTTTTTATTTTTTAAGATTTTAAAATTTGTTTTTAATTTTTAATTTATAAGTATTGGGGTGACATTGGTTAATAAGAATTCTGTAGGTTTAAAGTGTGTATTTCTGAAACACATCATCTGCATACCGCATTGTGTCTCCACCACTCAAAATCAGAGCATCTTTCCTGTCACCGTATGTTTGACCCCCTTTACCTTTCACTACCCCCTCCTTCCCCTGGTAACCACTGTTGTCTGTGTTCATGAGTTTTTGGGTATTTTTCTTGTTTATTCATTTGTTGCTTTCTCAATCTGTTAATATATTTATTCTGCAAAAACTTATATCATTCCAACCAAGTGATATGCATGTCTAGGAAGATTATTTATCTTACATTTGGCTGTTTATTGAACTTAATTGGTTTTAATAGTGCTCCATTGGTTATGTTTTCTGGTGGAAAATTCTATTATCTAAAAATAATGACTCTTTGACTCTTTCTCCATACTTACTACTATGTAGTTTTTTGTTTAGGGGTTTTTTTTGTTTGGTTGGTTGGTTGGTTTTAGAGTTAAGTGATGCATTTGTTATAGGCTTTAGATAGATAGTGTATCATATTAGCAAAATATCCTGTTTATAATTTATGAAAATAATTACAAATGACATTTTGCCATCTATCCAGATGTTCCTGTGGCTTTTCTTACTGACTCTGTGAGTAAGATGAATGAATTATTAGGTCCCACTACCATATTATCCTTTTAATATTACTTGCTAATATTTTTGTCAAGTTGTCCTTAAAGTTGGTCTTAAGAGCCTTGGATTGTTAAGTTTTATCACTTTCTGCTGTGTGGAATAAATAGATTTTAAAGTCATTAATGTTAATTCTCTTTCTTTTTTTTTCCAATATATTTTATTGATTATGCCATTACAGTTGTCCCATTCCCCCCCTTCATTCCCCTCCACCCTGCACACCTCCTCCCACCAACATTCCCCCTCTTTAGTTCATGTCCATGTGTCATTACTTCTTTAGCTTCTACATTTCTCATACTGTTCTTGCCCTCTCCCTGTCTATTTTCTACCTACTATCTATGCTACTTATTCTCTGTACCTTTTCCCGCTCTTTCCTCCTCCCACTCCCCTGTTGCTAACCCTCCGTGTGATCTCCATTTCTGTGGTTCTGTTCCTGTTCCAGTTATTTGCTTAGTTTGTTTCTGTTTTTGTTTTAGGTGTGGTTGTTAATAATTGTGAGTTTGCTGTCATGTTTTTTATCTTCTTTTTCTTAGATAAGTCCCTTTAACATTTCATGTAATAAGGGCTTGGTGATGATGAACTCCTTTAATTTGACCTTATCTGAGAAGCACTTTATCTGCCCTTCCATTCTAAATGAAAGCTTTGCTGGATAGAGCAGTCTTGGGTGTAGGTCCTTGCCTTTCCTGACTTGGACTACTTCTTTCCAGTCCCTTCTTGCCTGGAAGGTCTCTTTTGAGAAATCAGCTGACAGTCTGATGGGAACTCCTTTGTAGGTGACTGTCTCTTTAATCTCTTGCTGCTTCTAGGATTCTCTCCTTCATTTTTATTGTAGCTAATATAATTATGATGTGCCTTGGTGTGTTCCTCCTTGGGTCCAACTTCTTTGGGACTCTCTGAGCTTCCTGGACTTCCTGGAAGTCTATTTCCTTTGCCAGATTGGGGAAGTTCTCCTTTATTATTTGTTCAAATAAGTTTTCCACTTGTTG